>ML280182.1:286-67641 GCA_005239495.1 Nicotiana undulata
TATGTGGTCCTATGAGAACTCTGAGCAGAGGTGGTAAGAAATATGTAATGGTGCTAGTTGATTATTACTCGAGGTTCACTTGGACCTTATTTCTGATATCTAAAGATGAAGCATTTGATATGTTCACTTCATTTGTTAGAAAAACTCAAAAACAGTTAGGAAATCAACTAGCATCAATAAGATCTGATCATGGTACTGAATTTGAGAATGCAAAGTTTGNATATGTTCACTTCATTTGTTAGAAAAACTCAAAAACAATTAGGAAATTAACTAGCATCAATAATATCTGGTCATAGAACTGAATTTGGGAATGCAAAGTTTGCTTAATTCTGTGATGAACATGGTATAAATCACAACTTTTCTGCCCCTAGAACCCCACAACAAAATGGGGTTGTTGAAAGAAAGAACAGAACTCTTGAAGATATGACTAGAACCAGGCTTCTTTCTAGCAAACTACCCCATAGCTTCTGGGCAGAAGCAATACACACTGCATGCTACATAACAAATAGATGCATGACCAGACCACTGGTAGATAAAACTCCTTATGAATTACTTAAAGGGAGAAATCTCAACATATCCCACCTTAGGGCTTTTGGATACAAGTGCTTTGTGCACAACAATGGCAATGATTCCCTAGGTAAATTCTATCCCAGAAGTGATGAGGGAGTATTCTTGGGATATTCATCACATAGCAAAGCTTATAAAGTATATAATAAAAGAACTATGTGTGTAGAAGAAAGTGTGCATGTTGTCTTTGATGAAACTAACACTCTTTCTGAGAGACAGGAACCAGAAGATGAGGAGCTTGGACTGGTCAGAAGCAGTGAACAAATTGAAGCAAATATGGAAGATGGAATAGGTGATGGACCAGGTCCAACTACCCTAAGCAACATGACAGGGGGAACTCAACAACAAATTACTCTGGACCTTGGCCCTGATCCTGTCCCACAACAACAAGACACCATGAGATCATCTAGAAGTGAACAATTGGTGCTCAAACCATACAGATCAGAGTTCTCACCCTCTTAAGAACATCATAACAAATTTGACATCCGGAATCAAAACAAGATCCTCTTTGAAAAATCTGTGTGCGTTTGATGCCTTTCTATCCTTGATCGAACCAAAGAACATTGGTGAAGCCTTACAGGATGCTGACTGGGTAAATGCCATGCAAGAAGAGCTGAATCAATTTGAAAGAAGTCAAGTATGGCACTTGGTACCCAGACCACTAGACAGATCAGTAATTGGCACAAAGTGGGTCTTCAGGAACAAACTCGATGAGGATGGAACTGTTACAAGAAACAAGGCCAGACTGGTTGTCCAAGGATATAGTCAAGAAGAGAGAATTGACTATGATGAGACGTTTGCTCCTGTGACAAGATTGGAGGTAATTAGACTTCTTATAGCATTTGCTGCACACATGGAATTCACTCTCCATCATATGGATGTATAGAGTGATTTCCTCAATGGCTATCTAAAGGAAGAAGTATTTGTAAAACAGCCTCCAGGTTTCGAAAGCAAGAAGTCACCTAACCATGTATACAAACTTGACAAGGCTTTGTATGGACTCAAACAAGCACCAAGAGCATGGTATGAGCGGCTATCAAAATTCCTGCTAGAACATGGATACAAACGAGGTAAAATTGACAGTACCTTGTTCTTAAAGGAAAAAGGTAAGGATCTTCTGGTTGTGCAAATATATGTGGATGATATCATATTTGGGGCAACCTCTGAAAAATTGAGTAAGGAATTTGCTAAACTTATGGGGAGTGAGTTTGAGATGAGTATGATGGGTGAGCTAAACTTCTTTTTAGGCTTGCAAATCAAGCAAAACTCAAATGGAACAATGATCCATCAACAAAAATATGTGACGGAATTTCTCAAAAGATTTAAAATGGAAGACTCAAAAGAAATTGACACCCCCATAGCCACAACTACAAAATTAGATGTGGATGAACCTGGTTCATCCGTGGATCAGAAGCTATACAAAGGGATGATTGGGTCTTTATTATATCTCACTGCCAACAGACCTGAAATTGTGTTCAGTGTAGGACTGTGTGTTAGATTTCAGGAAAATCCAAAGGAGTCTCATCTAACTACAGTAAAGAGAATTTTGAGATATCTGAAGGGCACTACTGATTTATGTCTTTGGTATCCTAAAGGTAGTAATTTCGACCTTGTAGGATATGCTGATGCAGATTATGCAGGTTTCCTGGTTGACATAAAAGTACCTCAAGCATGACTCACTTTTTTGGATCTTGCCTTGTGTCTTGGGCCACCAAGAAACAAAATTCAGTAGCCTTATCTACTGTTGAGGCTGAATATGTGGATGCAGCCTCATGATGTGCTCAATTTCTATGGATCAAGCAATAACTTATGGATTTTGGTATAGAGGTTGGATGCATTCCTATTTTCTGTGACAACACTAGTGCAATTAACATGACAAAGAACCCGGTTCATCACAAAAGAACCAAGAACATAGATGTCAGACATCATTTCCTAAGAGATAACTATGAAAAAGGAATGATCTCAATTGAATTATGTGCTACTGACAAACAAATTGCAGATATCTTTACTAAGGCACTAAGTAGGGAGCATTTTGAGAGAAACAGGCTTGAATTAGGGATGATTAAGATCATCTAATTGAAAAACAAAAATGAAATTTTTTTTTTGGCTAGAAACACTAAAATAGGTAACTAACCAGACTAATCGTTGCTCAGTATCATGACTTTACTGCCATACTCTCTTGCCATGTATTAATATGATTCCCTGGTTGCTAATGATGTTTTTCTATATTTGTAAATTGAGGCAAATTAAAGACTATAACACGATGAACCTGGTTCGTTGCTGCTGGTTCATTTGACTGACAAGGTACGTGCTCATCTCCATACACTTATTGAAATAATTATAGTCACACATGAGCAGGACTCTATCTATGTCTGGTTCATTTCAAACTCTTAGTACTTATCCCAAAATGAACTCGTTCCAAAGAGTCCCATCGAACCTTAATTAGCCTAGATATTAGGGAGTCAAAACCGTCTAATCACTGACACTCCTGGTGCGATTAGACTTCCACTTGCTAAAGAATTATGCTCGTTGTATATTTCATAACCACATCTTTAAAAGGCCATCATTACCTCCCCTCTTCAAAAACATAATCGTCGAACCAAGTACATCATTCATCTCATACCAAACTGATCAACTTTCTTCTCTCCTCAAATCTTCATAACAATGTCTTATTCACCACCCCCTGCAACAAAGCCTTCGACACTTTACTCTCCAAGTATGGTGTCACTCACAAAGTGTCGACCTCCTACCACCCCCAAGCAAGTGGACAGGTTGAAATCATAAGACGCGAGATCAAGAGTATTCTGTCAAAAACTGTTAATGCAAACCGGACTGACTGGTCGGAGAAACTTGACGGTGCTCTTTGGGCCTATAAAACAACTTACAAAACACCAATTGGTATGTCTCCGTATCAGTTAGTGTTCGAGAAAGCTTGTCACCTTCTGGTGGAACTGGAGCATACGGCCATATGGGCGTTGAAGAAACTGAACCTTGAGTGGGATGTAGCTGCAAATCTTGGGGGGGGGGGGGGTGGAGAAATTGAATGAACTTGATGAGTTCTGGTTCCATGCATACTCCAGTTCGTCCTTGTATAAGTACAAGATGAAGTACCTCCATCATAATATATCCAGAACAAAGAATTCAAAGAAGGTGACCTAGTGCTTTTGTTCAATTCTCGGTTGCAGATGTTTCTGGGAAAGCTGAAATCAAAGTGGAGTGGCCCTTTTGAAGTTATGCATGTGATACTTTATGGTGCTCTAGATATGAAAAATAAGAATGGTGCGGTGTTTAGAGTCAATGGGCACCGCGTGAAGCACTATCTTGGCAAGGTTGATGATAGTCACTTTGTGGCATTGCTCCATTTCAAGTTATTGAAGGTAACATGTGTCGTGCCGCGACGATAAATCAGGCGCTTCTTGGGTGGCAACCCATGTGTTCTTCTTTATTTTGATTTTCTTTTTTAGATTAGGAATTGTTTTGGGCTAACTGGTTGTGAAGTGTATGCCGAAATATGGGTGTGCATTTGCAGGAACTTTGAAAGAAAAAAATTGGCTAAGTGTTGCAAGAGTGTGGACCGCACCAGATTTATGCAGACCGCACCATCAAACTGTGGTCGCACAATTCTGTATGCGGTCGCACAACTAAGAGATGAAAATTACAAGGTCTCTGAAGTTTGGCCTGACAAAATTCCTTAAGGATTTGCAGCCGAACACAAAATTTTGCGGACCGCACCACCACTTCAAGGAACAGGTAAGGAGTGCGGATCACACCAAAATTGTGCGGTCGCACTCAGGTAAGTTGTGGGCCAGACAGGTCAAAGTAAAATAGGACTTTCTAAGCTTTTCACACTTTACAAACTTTGACCTTTGAGACCAACCTAGCACAATGCATATCCCATTTGCTCTCAATATTCCCCCATTCCATCAAGTTTTAATCCTATCTGCATCTTCATTACTGGTATGTTAATTTCAATGCTATTATTTTCTTTTTCTTTGTTTTAGTTTTTTTTAGTTTAGGGTTAGATTCATGCCTAAATTGTCAATAGATGGTCAAATCTTGCTTAGCATCATGTGGGTAGTGTCTTAAATTTTAAGTGGGGCCTGGGTAAGTAGTTAATCATGATTAATTACTAAAAGCCATGTTTAGTTAGTGAAAAAACTTTTAGGGATCGTAAGTCAGTGCCTGTGTTATTTGAACTATGCGGCCGCACACACTTTTGTGCGGTCCGCACTAGAGGGTATGCGGCGGCACACATTTTTGTGCGGTCCGAAGTTCCCTAAGTTAGGGCAAATATGATAAGGACATTGTGCGGCCGCACTCAATTTTGTGCGGTCCGCAATGGACTTGTGCGGCCGCACTCATTTTTGTGTGGTCCGCACAGTTGAAACTTCAGAGACCCCAACATGACATTGTGCAGTCGCACTCAAAATTGTGCGGTCTGCAATAGGTTTGTGCGGCCGCACTCATTTTTGTACTCCGTACAAGAAAAACCGGAAGCCCAATCACAATAATTCCCGGGGAGACTCCGCCTTGTAAATGAATAAACTTTCTCTTCCAGTTCTTCTGAAGGTTCGGAGGGGGTAGTCAAGCCTCTAAGCCCTCCCCCCACCTGCTCCAGCCAATCCTATTAATGTCGACGATGATGATGAGGTCTCGGACGATGGGAGAGGGGGTGATACTGCAGTGAGAGGGTTGGAAAGATCAAGGAGGCCTGAGATATGGGAAGACAAGTTTGTCAGTGCCAAGGCCTTTGCCAAATTTGGAGAATGGTGGTCGCAGAGGTCGCTCACTCATGAGCGACAATTCTTGACGAAGGACTTGAACAAGCACAACCACAATGTCCTCAAACAACTCCAAGAGTGCAACAGATGGAAATTGTTCACCTCCAGCATGCTAGATGCAAATGAGCACCTGGTCAAAGAATTCTATGCCAATGTTGCTCACATAAAAAAGGGTACCAAGGTGACGAAAGTCCGGAATTTGAAAATCTGCTTTGACTCCCATGCACTAAACCAATATGTGGGATTTGAGGAAGTAGAAGCAGTGCAATATTTGGAAAAGCTAGCTATATGTGATGCAATTCGCTAGTGGCTAGTTGAGATTCTAGCAATCCGAGGGACAACACCTCCATGGCTCACAACAGGGGTTCAAATAGTCCGATCTACCCTAAATTTTGAAGCCAAATGGTGGCAAACATTCGTGTGTAGCTGCCTTGATCCATGCCTCAATGAAAACATCCTCCCAATTCCCCGTGCAGTTTTAGTGGATTCCATCATGATCGGGTATCCTATAAATGTGGGATCCCTGATGTCTTACAACATTACCAAAGCGGTCCAGAAGGAGGTCATATCCCTACCCCAACTTCCTCACAGAGTACTTTAGTACAGTTCCCAAAACCATTAATGAGCGTCAGTTGGTGGTTGATAAGTAGGGATTTTGACCGCTTATTTGCTCTCTTTTACTTGTATTTTTTGTAAAAAAATGCTTAAAGATATTCCCGAAAACTAATGAAATGTGCTTGCTTATAGAAATATTGTAATATGAGCCAAAGGGATCAAAATCAACTCATAAAGGAGTCAAAAGTGAACAAGAACCAAAACAGGGCAAAAAGGCTAACTGTGCAGACCACATATTTCTAGTGTGGCCGCATAAGGAAAGTTCAGAGACTGGAATTCGAGCAAGTCAGGAGGTGCGGACCGCACAAATATTGTGCGGCCATAGAAGTCTACGTGAGGCTGCACTCAATATTATGCGGACCACAATAGACTAGATTCAGAGAGTTGACATTTCGGCAAGATGAAGGAGTGCGGACCGCACCAAAATTGTGCGCCCGCAGGATGTCAAGTGCGGCCGCACCTACAATTGTGCGGTCTGCAGGAATGAAGAATCAGAGATCTGGGTTCAAGTCCAAAGACAAGAAGCGCGGACCGCATCATTTTTATGCGGCCACATAATCAAGAGCGCGACCGCACTCAGAATTGTGCGGTCCGCAGAAGTCCAGCAAAAGCCAGAACTCAAAGTCAAAGAATGCGAACCGCACCATAATTATGCGGCCGCAGAAGCAAGTGTGCGACCACACCCAGAATTACGCGGCCGCACAACCTTCGCAGGGGCATTTTTGTCAGATATTTTCAGCTTAGTATAAATAGAATTTTTTGTCATTTTTAGGAAAAGTTATGTTTTAGAGGAGCACCTGTTTCGTTTTTCTTTACTGGTTTTGGTAACTTTGTACTAGATTTGTCTCTAAGCACTAGATTTTCATCGCATAATCAAATATTATGGATTCTATCTTCAATTCTTCTTTAATTTCGGCAATTTTTCATGAGTAGCTAAATCTTTAGCTAGGGTTGTGACCCAACCCTAGTGTGGGTATTTAATGGGTGTTTGATTTAGGGCTTGTTTGTGATTGGTTTAGTGATATTTAACCTATTTCTTGCTATAACTCAAGAATTAATTATTGCAAACATTGATTCATGTCTAAATGACTTAGTCTTTACTTTAGAAAGAGGTACCAAGTCTAGAAAAACTTGGCTAACAAGGAATTTGGGTGAACTCAAGAAATTGATAGCCCCAATTAAAGGGTTAAACCTAGAGATAGTAATATCCGACTTGAGCTAATATCACTTGATTTGTGCAAATATCCATTTGGGCTTGAGAAAGCCAAATTGGGCAAAATCACTCAAACTACTGAGAGGTATAGAGTGTGTACCCGGGTGTGATAGCTATATTATGACCCCAACTAATCAAGTTTGCCCTGGAATTTACAACCCGTTAGATAACCACATATGTAGAAGTCACGACCCTAGTCCCTTTAATCATTTGTAAAACCCTAAAACCAAAAATATTGTCCTTAGTTTTATTACTTGAAGTCAATAGAGTAAAATAGAAGTAGCATACCAACCAAGTTTGTGAAAGTGTAATTAGAGCCAAAACTTGCAACTAACCTAGATATACACCTAATCCCACATCTTAACTTCTTGTGGATTCGATCCCGACCTTTGTTGGGTTTATTATTGCAGCGACCGCCTCGCTACTTAATATTGGTGTGGATTTGGCCGCGTTTAGTGGTCGGCCACTAGCGCTGTTGAACCGTCACCGTAAATTCATAAATAAGCCTTCTCCTCTTTGAATCAAACTTTACTTTCACTTACTTCTAATCTTCTAAGTTTTTACCTCTCCCAAGTTCTTCCCTTCTACTAATCTTCAGGTTTCACCGTCAAACTTTAAACACCAAGTCTTACTACATTCTTCCTTCTTTAAAGTCATAAAAATGGCGAAAACATCTAAAATAGTTCCCCAAAAGGAGAAAACGTCTTCTTCACGGCCGACCGGTGACAAAACGCCGGTGGATCCGCTCCATAAGGAATGTGTTCCTAGTCTGTGTAGCTTTAAATCCCATTTTAAGATCGAGAAACCTTCCTCGATCCCTGGTCGATGCAAGCATGTGTCGAGGTACATTTGCTCGATAATTATGGGGTACCTCGAGCAAATTAAGATAGACTACAACTGGGGGATAAAGTGGTAGTGATTCCAACCCGACTTTTGTCATCAATACCATATGACCTTAGGCCAGATCCATCCTTCCTTTTGGAAAATAGTCATTATGCTTCGGTTCTTTACAAGCAAAGCTGAGGGGATGCCATTCACCCTCGACCACCTCATTAGGTTGTACATCCCCTATATCTATCGAGGGTTGATTAAACTCCAGCGTCGAGCAACCAAGGTATTGTTCTCGAGCATTGACGAGGACAAGGATCGAGGCTGGATGGGTAGTTTTGTTCGAGTGAAGACCTCCAACCTCATCCCGACAGAGAAGATGCCATTTCTTGAGAAATGGAACATGAAGCATAAGTATTATTTCACTGTTAGTCTCCATGTATAATTTTGTTCGTCTATTTTTCTCATTAATGCCTTCTTTTGTAGAGGTTTTTTGGATGACTCGTGCGATCCCCGACCTCGAGAGTTGGGTCCAGAAATTGGCCTCAACCTCCACTTACGCCGAGCATTGTTGGCGCGATTTAGCAAAAGGCTGATGGGAGGCCAAGAACCATGGTAATATCCCTTTTTACATATATGATGAATCGATCACAATATCCTTTTATACTCATCCAATTTTCTTGTGTTGTAGGCCCTGAGCAAAGATGCGGCCATGAGCCTCCGTCTGGAGAGGAGGAGGCTTCAGCTCCAGTTCCGAAACTGGCGAAGGATAACAACAGAAAAAGGGCCTCGACCTCTGAGGACCCAAAGCCTAAGAAGAAAAAGAGTTAGATTAGAAAATCGAAGAAGGATATTGTTGCCTTCCCTGCCCATGTAATTCAGGGGCTAAGGGAGGAAGAAGAAGATGATGAAGATGATGGCTCGGTGCTAGTGACCCGAGTGAAGAAAACCATCAAAGCTTGCAAGGCCGCTGAATCGATAATGGTTGGTGAGGCCCCACCTCATGCTGACGAGGCCTCGGAGAAGGATTTGGGCAAAGTCCCCGAAACGCCTGAGATTGAGGCTGCCTCCCGTCAAATGGCGAACAATTGTCAAATAATTGGAACATATCTCTCCTCAAACGATATTATTGTTAGGGTATGACCTTCTCCTTTTTCATTTATATTTTATACTAACTTGTTGCAGCTGTTCGATCGAAGGCATCAAAGTTCTCTCCAAGCATGAATTCTTTAGGTCTGAAAGCATACGTTGCACTCTTTTTCCCTTCAACCGGTTTTTATCCCAAATGGGTTTTCCCGGCAAGGTTTTTAACAAGACAACCATTGTTCGTGCTAACTTAGAGAAATTCAACAGTATCTGAGGCTTCTTTACAATTAATCTCGAATATTGGGGGGCATCACCCTCGGATGTTATGTTTTCAAGGAAAATACTTCATGTCAACAGGGTCTCAATAGGTAAATTTTTAAAGGGCCAAACGGTCGAATGAACCTTGTCCATTTAGGTTACTCGAGCCCTATTTACATGTACGAATGTATGATCTATTGAAAGAAGTATTTTTTCTTACCAGATGTTCCATGCCTTAGTGAAATTTCTACTTTACGATTTCATACTTGTGATCTATAGCGGAAACTGGCTCAAGGGCCGATCGCAACTAAAGCTCGAACAATTAACCTTAAACTCGGGGACTGCCGTCCAAAAATCGACATGTTCGAATTACTAAACTTCGAGATCGTAAGACCTTAAAAAAGTAATCCTCGATTTTATAGGCCAAGGCCATCCCACTCAAGTACTGACACTTTGAACTTATAATTGGAAAAATAGGCCTAAGAGGCAGATACCAAGGCTACGGACAAACTAGCACAGTTCGGAGACGTCCGAATTCCGCAATAAAAATAGGCCTTCGAATTCTTTTATAAACTGGTTAAAAAGGCCACCCTAGGAAAAATAACCAAAGGGCTTGGACAACGTCAGGCACCAAAAAAACTTAAGGGGTATCGAACTGTTCGAACCTTCGAACAATTTAGTACTTGATGTTTTATACTTCAATACCACAAAAGAGGGGGGGCGTGTGATTTGTGTGGTGTCCAATTTTCGAGTGCAGTCTCTATAGAAGAACCTAGTTCTTCTTGGTGTTCCAACTTCTACAGTTTGCAGAAAAGTAATTGCAGAATTTAAAGAACACAATAATTTTACGTGGAAAACACCTGGCTCAAAAGGTGAAAAAACCACGACCTACTTCCCAGTAGGATTTTCCCAAACTCTTCACTACAACTCTGAGCCAAACAACATTTACAAAATAAACTCTTTTGTAAACCTAAGGACTAACTCTAATCCCTTTGTGGCAAACTAGCCTCTAACTAATTGCGATAAACTTCAATTTAACTCTAACTTGAACTGTGTGTACCTATTACAGTTGCTTCTAGATAAAGCTGAAAGATACAATATTCAATCACCTACTACAAACCACTAGACTCAAAAGACAACAGATGGAACTGGTTCTTCTAGCTGGTTCAAGTAGCTTTTGTGTCGCACAAGGATTCTGCTTGCAAAATTGCTTTGNCTCAAAAGACAACAGATGGAACTGGTTCTTCTAGCTGGTTCAAGTAGCTTTTGTGTCGCACAAGGATTCTGCTTGCAAAGTTGCTTTGATAATTTTGCTTTCAGTTCTTGTTTCACTTCAGTGTTTGTGCGTCAATTCTTCAGCAGGAATGCTTCAACACTTTATAGAGTCAGTAATTGAGATGTTGTTGTTCAGTTCTAATGAAATTCTTCCTTGGTGGAAAAGTTTGTGTTTATCTCAACTTCCTTGATCTCGTTTCTGTCCTACCTGAAATCGAACTACATCTTCTTATCAATTTGCAACCTTTTCACTTAGGAGATAACCTCTTAGTTCACAGATAATGTTTGTCTCCTGTGCATGGACGCTTCTTGTGCCAATGGGTCTATTTGACTCTGTTTCCCCTGAGTGGATCTGGTTCAACTGGGTTGGCATTTGTCAATCTTCAAAACCATGCAGTGACTTGGTTCAACAAATTTCCCCTTTTTGATGATGACAAACTCTGTGCTTAACCCTGTACATACTTCAATCCAACATAGACACTTTGTATAGATTTAAGCATTCATCATAGAGAGACCAAGTTCATTAGGTTATAAATATCACAAAAATCATCATTTGAAATTTTGAAAAAGCACATGTCTTCCCCCTTTTGGCATCATCGAAAAGTTGTAAAATGAAAAACTTACCAGAAGTATTAACAATTACTCATGGCCATTTAGGCAACTGTAGGTGAAAAACATGGATTAATCATCAAAAGAAACCAATAAATGTATGCTATATAAGAAATTGAGAGAGAATCAATAACCAAAGAGCACAATTCATTGATTAGATAGCAGATCAGGCACCATACACAAAGAGAATTAAAAACAGTCGCAACCATGAGCAAAACAACAAAAAAACAAAAAGCAGAACAAGATAAGACAATTCCCAACAAGGTCAGAGAGGGGTTATTTTGGTGGCACTGGACTCCTAAGGCTGGGAAGGGGCAGAGGAGGTGGTGGTCTTGGCTTGAAGAAGGGAGAGCATTTGATGAAGAACACCCTCATTCTTCTCCTTTTCTTTGGCTAATTCAGCTTTGAGAGCATCCCGCTCAACTTCTACCTCAATAAGGCGGGATTTCAAACGAAGGATCTCTGCATCCTTGATCTCACCTTCCTGCACAAGTGTCATAGATGAACCAGGTTCATCCTCAGGAATATTAACAATGTAGTCACAGGTCAGTAACGTATTCTTCCCAAAGTAGTCCTTAGCAGTAGCCATTTCAGCATTCTTCACTGGAACCTTGAAGTGAGCAAGCACAGCAGTCAGGATAAACCCATAAGTTATAACATGTGCCTTGGCTCAATTCGCAACCCTATCCAAGTGGTGGATGATGAAGGCAGGCCAATTGATCTGTTTACCCCTGTACAAGCACTCGATGAGCGTGAGATCCATGTAGCTGGCAATGTGTCGTCGCTCTTTCCTAAGCAGCAAAATTTTGATCACAAACTCAAAGAACAGTTTATGTTGAGGCCTCATCTCACTCTTAAACACTGCCCTAGGCTCCAGTTCTTGCTCATTCTCACAGAAGGACCCGGTGATTTGAAGAGCTGAGGGCAAATCATCCAGATTAGGACACCTTTGCCTAGTGTAGTCATCATAACCCTCAGACGGGATATCCAGTATTTCCCCCAACTCCTTTGCATCAAACAAAATCGCAACTCCTTGAACCTTGGAGGATACCCTGCCATCTTTGACAACTGCGTTGGCCATAAATTCAACCAACTCATTCCTAGCCAGCCTTCCCTCAAAGTGAAGAACCATGTCCTTCCACCCTTGTGCAACCAAGGTATCCATCAAGAAAATCATCCCTGATTCCTCAAGGTCTCTAACCAGCTTCCCCTTCAAGATAGTACGCTTTCCAAACATTGTGAGTTTGTCAGTCTCCTCACCAGACACTTCCTCTTCTTCTCCACTCCATTACTCATCATCAACAATTTTTACTTTCTTTGACTCAGACCTAGTCCTCTTTGCAATCGTTGAGAGTGTGGCAAACACAGATGTTGACTTCTTGGAAGAAGCCTTAGCTTTCTTGGGTTTTGGTGTCTCAACCTCAACTGGTGTTGGCTGCTCCTCATGATGGACCAGTTCCAACTCTTCGTCATCAACATGAACTGCCTCAACAGGCTCTCCAACTTTTGCCTTTCCCTTGGCAGACTTCTTCTTGATCTCTCTCAGAGCTTTTTCCAATTCTTCTTCTTGTTGCCTAACATTGCTTCTAGTAGCACGACTCTTTGGGGAAGGAGCATCAGCAGATGATGAAGCTTTCCTCTTCTTGGTTGGAACTGGGTTAATGGATTTCTTGGATTTTGGAGTTCTCTTCTTTTTGGGATTGTAGGATTCCCCCAACTTTTTCAGCATCTCAGCTAATGTTTCCTCAATAGATGAACCAGATTCATCTACTACTTGTTGTAGGCTTTCCAGACCTGCTGCTGCTTCCCCAGAATTGCTTCCCCCTAAAGATTTTACTCCTTCCTCAACAATCACAGGAGCGGGGCCACAAATAGCCAGGGTGGCACCTTCCTTCCCAAATCCCTTTTTTGAACTCCCTTCCCGTCTCTCTCAATATTTATATTGTTCCCAATTTTTCTTCGCCTATCTGGTACTTCTACATCCACTATTGACCCAATCAAGATAAACTTGTTTTCAGCCATTTCAGTTGCAAACCCAACTTCAAGATTTTCCTTTTCAGTGTCAGATGAACCTGGTGCTTCATCCTCATTTGCAGATTTGAAGGACTCACTAGAGGATTCAGATTCTTGGACCTTGCTGGCTTGAAGTATCTCATTTAAATATTTGGCACGATAAGCAGATGCGACTGTTTTCCTGGCCAACACCTTTACTCTACGTTGTCTGGGGGCTGAAGTTGGGCTAGGTGTAATGGTTGGGACTGATTTGGGTGAAGGAGTGGGTTCAGGAACTGGAGGGTTTTGGGGGGTCGAAGACCTGGTTGGAGAATGTGAGTTGTGTATTGATGGAGAATTAAAACCAGTGTTGGTTGATGAAGATGAAGTGATCCCCCATCACTAATGATGGCCCTAGGAGTACCAAACCTTGTGAATATGTTCTTCTTCAAGAAAGCTACCACACTCCGAGCTTCGTTGGGCAAAGCCACAACTTCAACCCATTTGGACATGTAATCCACAACTACCAGAATATGGGTGTTCCCACACGGGCTCACAAATGGACCCATCAAATCGATGCCCCACATATCAAAAATATCAATCTCTAGGATGGTGGTGAGGGCCATCTCATTTTTCTTGGAAATCCCACCGGACCTTTGGCATTCATCACAACGCTTAACGAGATCGCTAGAGTCCTTGTGTAGGGTAGGCCAATAGAATCCACAACTTAGTACCTTTGTAGAAGTTCTCGCTCCACCATGGTGACCACCATATGGCGAAGAGTTGCAAGCTTCAAGAATACCCAATTGTTCTTCTTCTGGTATACATCTTAAGATAACACCATCAGTGCAAATTTTGAAGAGATATGACTCATCCCAATAGTAGTCCGGGTAGTCCCATTTGAGCTTCTTCCTTTGGTTTGAAGAGAACTCATTCGGAACAATGCCACTCAGATGATAGTTGGCCACCGGCAAACCACGACATCCCAGTCATAGACATGGAAAGGAGTTGTTCGTCCAAAAATGAATCATTGATCTCAAGGCCACATGTGGCCTCCCCTCCTCCTACAAGCGGGACAAGTGGTCCGCCACTTGGTTTTCACTCCCCTTGTGGTCTTGGATTTCAAGTTCAAATTCTTGTAGAAGAAGTACCCACCGCGTCAATCTTGCCTTCGAGTCTTTCTTGCTCGTCAAATAACGAAGTGACGTGTGGTCGGTGTGAACAATAACCCTTGTACCCATTAGGTACGGACAGAACTTTCCCATAGAAAATACAATGGCTAAGAGTTCTTTCTCGGTCACCGTATAGTTGACTTAAGCCTCGTTCATGGTCTTACTAGCATAGTATACCGGATGGAAGATCTTGTTAATTCGTTGCCGCAATACCGCTCCAACCGCCACATCGCTTGCATCACACATGAGCTCAAATGGTAAGCTCCAATTAGGTGCGGTGATAATAGGAATGGTAGTCAACCTATACTTGAGCAGTTAAAATGCCTTCATACAATCTTCATTAAAAAGGAACTTGGCATCTTTCTCTAAGAGTTTGCACAAGGGGTTTACCACCTTAGAAAAATCCTTGATGAACCGACGGTAAAACCCCGCATGACCTAGAAAGCTCCTCACTCCCTTGATGGAAGTAGGGGGGGGGGGGGGGAGTTTGGATATCACTTCAATTTTTTCTTTATCAACCTCAATACCATTCTTGAAAATCTTGTGGTCGAGGACAATGCCCTCCTCGACCATAAAGTAACACTTCTCCCAATTAAGCACCAAGTTTGTTTCCTCACTATGTGCCAATACCTTATCCAAGTTCTCCAATCACTCTTCAAAAGAATCCCACACAACAGAGAAATCATCCATGAAAACCTCAAGAAAGTCCTCTACCATATCGGTGAAGATGGATATCATACACCGCTGAAAAGTTATCGGTGCATTACATAACCCGAATGACATCTGCGAGAATGCGAAAGTTCCATACAGACAAGTGAAAGTGGTCTTGTCTTGGTCTTCAGGTGCAATAAGAATCTGGTTATATCTGGAATACCCAACAATAAGCAATAATAAGCACGTCCGGCTAACCTATCCAATATTTGATCAAGAAATGGAAGCGAAAAATGGTCTTTCTGAGTAACTTTGTTCAGCTTCCTATAATCATGCACACTCTCCATCCTATGACAGTTCTTGTGGGGATCAATTCATTTTTGTCATTTGTTATTACAGTCATGCCCCATTTCTTTGGGACACATTGCACCGGCGAGGTCCACAAACTATCGGAAATGGGGTAGACAACCCCAGCATCCAACCACTTAATGATCTTTTTTTTCACTACCTCTTGCATGGCCTCATTCAATCTTCTTTGATATTCCAAGGAGGGTTTGGCATCCTCCTCCAATATGATTTTGTGCATGCAAAAGGCGGGTCTTATACCCCGAATATCCGCCAATGTCCAACCTATTACTTTCTTCCTCCTTTGGAGCACCGCAAGGGTGGAATCTACCTGCACGTTAGTTAAGCACGAGGAAAGAATAACAGGTAAAGTGGAACAAAGGCCTAGAAACTCATACTTGAGGTGTGAAGGCAAAGGCTTTAACTCCAAGGTGGGAGGCTCCTCGATTGAGGGCTTTGTTAGTGGAGTCTTCCGGTTTTCGAGATCCAAGGAAAGTTTCCGGGGTCCATAAGTATATGATCCTATTCCTTGCAAAACATTGACAAATTCTACAAAGTCTTCATTCTTATCCTCATCATGATTCAATAACACAAATTCCAAGGTATCTTCAACATTTATCACAACACTTGGTCATCGACAATTACTTCGATAACAAGATCCACGAACGAACATGTTTCGTTTTTATTAGGCTGCCTCATTGATTTACAAACATGGAACACCACTTTTACATCGACCACCCGGAAGGTGAGCTCGCCAGCTTACACATCAACTAAGGCCTTCCCTGTAGCAAGGAAAGGTCTCCCCAAAATGATTGGCACCTCATAGTCAACCTCACAGCCAAGTATCACAAAATCTGCGGGAAGGATGAACTTGTCGACCCGAACTAACACATCATCAATTATCCCCAAAGGCCTTTTCATTGTCCGGTCCGCCATTTGCAATCTCATGTATGTGGGTCTTGTTTGCCCAATCTCCGACGTTTTGAACACAGAATAGGGCATCAAGTTAATGCTTGTTCCCAAGTCACATAAAACTTTGGCGAAATCGGCACTCCCAATAGTGCACGGGATTGTAAAAGCATCGTGGTGTTCCAACTTTGGAGCCATGGAGTGCACAATAGCACCCACTTGATGCGTCATTTTGGTCGTTTCACAGTTCATTGACTTCTTTGTTACCACACAGTTCATTGATCTCTTCTTTGTTACCAAATCCTTCATGAACTTGGCATACCCCGACATTTGTTCTAAGACTTCAACCAACGACACATTTATGGACAAACTTCTCATCGTATCAATTAATTTCTTGAATTGACTCTCATTGTTTTGCTTTGCGAGTCTTTGAGGATATGGAGGAGGAGGACTTGGCAAGGAAGCCTTGGCCTTCGGCACTACCGGATCCGGTATCTCTATTACATGCTCCTTAGATGAGTTCACATCATCTTATGTCTCCTCCATATTTTCATCAATGTCTGTCATCACTTATTCATTAACTTGCACATCATTGCTTGGCACATCATCATCTTGAACCAACAAATCCTCATCCACATTCCTTTTTTGATTTGAGGTATTAGCAACTCCACCTCTCCCACTTCTTGTTGTCACGACCATTTCATTCCCAGTATTGTTCCCACCCTTCGGGTTCACCACCATATCACTAGGTAGTGCCCCCTTAGGGAGAGTATTTAAAGCTTGAGAAATTTGGCCAAGCTGAACCTCCAAGTTGCGGATAGAAGTGTTGTGGGAGGCTAATTGGTCATCGGAGTCGGCATTTTTCTCCATCATTTGCTTAAACATGTTTTCAATTCGTCCAATTTCATTATTGGAAGAACTAGGACCTTGCGACGGGTATGGAGGCGGGTTGTTTGGTTGTTGATACATCAGGTGCCTTTTGAAAGCCCGACCCCCGATTTCCTTGATTGCTATTGTTCCAACCCCCTTGATTATTGTTGCCTCCCCAATTACTTTGATTTGTCACCCCAATTACCTTGATTATTTCCTCTCTAATTGCCTTGATTTCCTTGATTACCCCAATTGTTTTGATTGTTGTTGTTCCCCCAATTGCCTTGGTTTTTGTTGTTTCCACCATTCCAATTCCCTTGGTTACCTTGGTTGTTCCAATTTCTTTGGTTTACTTGTGATCTCCATTGTTGTTGATTCGGAGTATTGCTTCTTTGACCTTCATAATTGTTGACATGTTGAACCTCTTCATATTGCTCATCATATGCATCATCTTGATTAAACCCACTATTACTTTGCTCAAATTGCTCCGGATGGTTTTGTACTTATTGACCTCGTTGCCTTCTCTTGTTAACCATCATGTTCACCCCTTCTATAGCATTCACCTATTTTGGCCCTTGAACATGTTGAAGCTGAGCCTTGGCTAGTTGGTTCATGGTGGTTGTCAACTCCGCAATAGTTTGCCCATGATCATGTAGCTCTTTGTGTAGGTGAATAACATTTGGGTCACCCTGAGGAACATTGGCTATACTTTTCCATGCCGAAGAGGTATCCGCCATCTCATCCAATATTTCACAAGTTTCAATAAGGCATGTTCATGAAGTTACCGCCGACGAGTTGATTTACCGCACACTGATTAGTTGTGTTGATCCCCCTGTAGAAGGTCTGTTGGATCATAGTCTTGGTCATATCATTGTTCGGGCATTCCTTGACCATGGTATGATATCTTTCCCAAATCTCGTGCAATGGCTCATTAGGCTCTTGTTTGAAAACCAGAATTTCATCCCTTAGCTTAGCCATGTGCCCCGGAGAGAAGAATATGGCAATGAACTTCTCGGCCAACTCATCCCAAGTGTGGATGGAATGATTGGACAATCTCTCTAGCAGTCCAAAGCCTTTCCCCGTAGAGAAAAGGGAAATAGCCTCAACCTCAATGCATCCTCAGAGACATTCGTTTGCTTGCTCCCCCAACATGTATCAACAAAACCTTTGAGATGCTTGTAGGAATTTTGGTGTGGAGCTCTGGTGAAGAAACCTCGTTGCTCAAGTAGTGTAAGCATCACATTGGTTATTTGAAAGTTTCCCACTCTAATCCGCGACGGGACTATTACACTTGCATAACCCTCGTTGGGAAACACTCTGTGTGCTTTTCTTGGTGGAATTGGGGGAGGGTTTGCGACATTATCGTGAGGCGGTCGACCTCTTTTGTTTACTTGAGGCTCGAGATGAACCTCATCCACTTGATCATCATCTACCTCCTCCCCCAATGGTATATTTCCGAGGGGCTTGTTGTTAAGAGCCATTTCGTACCTAAAAGCAATTCACAAACAAAAATAGTGAAACAGAAGGAAAGAAAGACAAAACAAACAAATACCTATATATATAGCTAAATCCGTTAACTCCCCGGCAACGAAGCCAAAAGTTGATCGTGGCCAAATCCACACCACTATCAAGTAGCGACGCTGTCGCTGCAATAATAAACCCAACAAAGGTCGTGATCGAATCAACAGGGAGTTAAGATGTGGGATTTGGTGTATATCTAGGTTAGTTGAAAGTTTTGGCTCTAATTATACTTCCACAAACTTGGTTGATATTCTACTTCTATTTTACTTTGTTGACTTCAAGTAATAAAACTAAGGACAATATTTTTGGTTTTAGGGCTTTTCAAATGATTAAAGGGACTAGGGTCGTGACTTCTATCTAGGTGGTTATCTAACGGGTTGTAAATTCCAGGGCAAACATTATTAGTTGGAATCGTAATATAGCTATCACACCCGGATACTCACTCTATACCTCTCGGTAGTTTGAGTGATTTTGCCCAATTTGGCTTTCTCAAGCCCAAATGGGTATTTGCACAAATCAAGTGATATTAGCTCAAGTCGAGTATTATTATCTCTAGGTTTAACCCTTTAATTGGGGCTATCAATTTCTTGAATTTACCCCAATTCCTTGTTATCCAAGTTTTTCTAGACTTAGTCCCTCTTTCTCAAGTAGAGACTAAGTCATTTAGGCACGAATCAATGTTTGCAACAATTAATTCTTGAGTTCTAGCAAGAACTAGGCTAAATATCACTAAACCAATCACAAACAAGCCCTAAATCAAACACCCATTAAATACCCACACTAGGGTTGGGTCACAACTCTAGCTAAAGATTTAGCTACTCATGAAAAATTGCAGAAATTAAAGAAGAATTGAAGATAGAATCCATAATATTTGATTATGCGATGAAAATCTAGTGTTTAGAGACAAATCTAGTACAAAGTTACCAAAACCAGTAAAGAAAAACGAAACAGGTGCTCCTATAAAACATAACTTTTCCTAAAAATGACAAAAAATCTATTTATACTAAGCTGAAAATATCTGACAAAAATGCCCCCGCGAAGGTTGTGCGGCCGCGTAATTCTGAGTGTGGTCGCACACTTGCTTCTGCGGCCGCATAATTATGGTGCGGTTCACATTCTTTGACTTTGAGTTCTGGCTTTTGCTGGACTTCTGCGGACCGCACAATTCTGAGTGCAGTCGCGCTCTTGATTATACGGCCGCATAAAAATGATGCGGTCCACGCTTCTTGTCTTTGGACTTGAACCCATCTCTCTGATTCTTCATTCCTGCAGACCGCACAATTGTGGGTGCGGCCGCACTTGACATCCTGCGGCCACACAATTTTGGTGCGGTCCGCACTCCTTCATCTTGCCAAAATGTCAACTCTCTGAATCTAGTCTATTGCGGTCCGCATAATATTGAGTGCGGCCTCACGTAGACTTCTGTGGCCGTACAATATTTGTGCGGTCCACACCTCTTGACTTGCTCGAATTCCAGTCTCTAAACCTTCCTTTTGCGGCCGCACTAGAAATATGTGGTCCGCACAGTTAGCCTTTTTGCCCTGTTTAGGTTCTTGTTCACTTTTGACTCATTTATGAGTTGATTTTGATCCCTTTGGCTCGTATTACAATATTTCTGTAAGCAAGCACGTTTCATTAGTTTTCGGGAATATCTTTAAGCTTTTTTGACCTAAAATACAAGTAAAAGAGAGCAAATAAGTGGCCAAAATCCCTACTTATCAACCACCAACTGACGCTCATTAATGATTTTGGGAACTTTACTGACGGGACATTTCGGTCACTTCCATCGCTTACGTCACGGGGATGATGTCATAATTTGTCGAGGCTCAAAAAATCGAAGGCTCTATTCGTTTCTTGTCATCACACTCCAAAAAATGAGGGGACTATCTGTATATGGTTGAAATCGGGGCCACCCAATTTTACTATTTGATCGAGATCATAATGTTGCATCGAAGGTCGACTTCGACTAAATCACGAAGGTGAGGCATCGAGTTCGAGATTGAAGTATCTTTCGAGATCAATGTTGGTAACAATCGAAGACAGACACTAAGTGATATCGGAGATGGCATAATAACGGAAGAGCGAGATATCCGTGAAATGGTCGAGGATCACGATGTAAATCTCGGAACAGATCAAATCAGGAGCGGTTAATTAGGTAATTGTGTGATTTCCTTCTGTAATTAGAGTTGTACCATAAGTAGAATTCCTCTGCTATATAAAGGGGAGTTCTAATCATTTGTAAGGCATTATTATTCGTAGAGATTAAAGCACTATAATTCTGTCTTTCTCACTTACATTATTGTTCATCAGTTTACTCTATTTTCAGTTCTTATTTGCACTGGCGATTGACGCACTGACACACCATATTCAAGGGGAGCTGCCTTGGTGTATGTTGTTCGGTGATGATATAGTTTTGATTCATGAGACGCGAGGCGGCGTTAATGAGCGACTAGAGGAATGGAGGCAGGCCCTAGAGTCTAAAAGGTTTCAAGTATAGTAGGACCAAGATGGAATATTTGGAGTGTAAGTTTAATGACATTTCGACGGAAGCAGATGTGGAAGTGAGGCTTGAATCACAAGTCATTCCTAAGAGAGATAGTTTCAAATACCTAGGGTCTATTATCAGGGAGATGGGGAGATCGACGGGGATGTCACGCACCGTATCGGGGAGCGATGGATGAAATGGAGGTTACCGTATGGAGTCCTATGTAACAAGAATGTACAACCGAAATTTAAAGGTAAGTTCTACAGAGCGGTGGTTAAATCGGCCATGTTGTATGGGGCTGAGTGTTGACTAGTCAAGATTTCACATATCCAGAAGATGAAAGTAGCAGAAATGAGGATGTTGAGATGGATATACAGGCACACTAGGATGGATAAGATTTGGAATGAGGTTATTTGGGAGAGGGTGGGCGTGGCTCCCGTGGATGGCAAGATGCGTGAAGTGAGGCTTAGGTGGTTCGGGCACGTGTGGAGGAGGAGCCCAGATGCTCCGGTTAAGAGGTGCGAGCGTTTGGTTCTGGCAGTTACAAGAAGAGGTAGAGGGAGACCTAAGAAGTACTGGGGCGAGGTGATCAGGCAGGACATGGTGCATCTTCAAATTTCCGAGGACATGGACTTTGATAGGAAGGTCCGGAGGACGAGCATTAGGGTTGTAGGTTAGAGGGTAGTCGAGCGTTTCTCCTCGTTACACCGACTAGTCTAATAGTGTTTTGTCTATGACTGGTAGCAATTTTTGTTGTGTTTCATAATATATTTTTATTTTTATTTTTTCTTTTGTTGTTATTGTCGTCTCCATTTATTCGTTGCATTTTACGATGCTGATACTATTTTTTTTGTTTTTGTTGTAGTACAAATCTATCGTCTCCGAGCCGAGGGTCTCTCGAAAATAACCTCTCTATCCCTTCGGGGTAGGGGTAAGGTCTGCGTACATTCTACCCTCCCCAGACCCCACTAGTGAGATTCTACTAGGTTGTTGTTGTTGTTGTTGTAGTTTACTTTATTTTCCTAATGCTCTTGCATCTATCAGTTCGAGAGTACTACGACTCGAGGGCTGAGTTCTGTCTGTACAATTTATTTGCTTTACTTACAATTCAATTCTATTAAAACCACAATACAAGTTTAATTGTTATCCAAATTTTAGGGTAGACAAGGTTATAATTAATCTAATCATGAATAGATTTGTTAATGTTGTACCCAAGCATTTTTTGACCCAATATCCCTCGGCGACTCGAAGGCAAACCCAGAATTCGCATTTCGAGAATTCAACTTAGAGTTCAATCACACCCAATATAGGTTTGATATCCTTTATTTGCACTTCATAAGTTTTCTAATGCACTTATACAAAATTCAGCTAAAAGTTAGATTCACTATCAACTCATAAATATACTCCCTCCGGCCCACAATAGGTGATTTTTTGGTTTTTTTTATGGTCCAAAATAAGAGATTTTATCAGATTTTAAAAATGAATTAATTATTTTTATCTTATATTGACTTTGGAGTAAATAGTGTTGGAGTATGTGTTAGGATTATTTATGTGAAAATATAATAAAGATTAATATGGTCAATTTCATTACTAATTAATGTTAAAAGGTGGATTTTTTCATCCTTTATTTGCGCTTAAGTCCGCCCTTGCTTAACATGGGTTCGCTATGGTAAAAAAAAGTCTACTTACCCTTGATTTCAAAATTCAAACAGATTCAGAAAAATCAACAAACTTTTGGGGTCTATGTATAATTTACTAAACTTCAGTACTCAATTAGTATTCTTTCCCTTGTTTCCTAATTACACCCTTCGCTTCCCTCTCTCTCTCTATAACTCTCCATCAACATCATCAATCATCAATTCTCAATCGGATCTTTCACGACCCGAATAGATTCAACTCTTGTTTGAACAAAAACCTAACCCTAATTCATTAATTTCCAATTCAAAAACTCAATCCGTTCACCCTTAGCCATGGCCAGCGATTCCAATGAACCGTCACGTCGCAAGCACCGTCGATCTTCTCCCTCCGATGAAGACGACACCGAAGAACCAATAAAACGCCGTAAGCACCGCCACCATCACCGTCACCATCGTCACCACCGTCACCACAGCAAAAAACACGAAGATAAATCCGATTCAAAACCCGATAAGGACACGGGTAAACCGAATGATGAAATAGATGATGTACCTCAACAAGTTGGTACTGTTATTGGCGTTTCTACTTTAGGGCTGGATTATGATATGGAGGAAGGTGAAATTATTGAGGATGATGTGGCGGCTACTGCTGCAGTTGTTGATGGTCATGAATTGGACATGGTCTGTTCAGATTTCTTTCAGCTCGTATTTCTCTTATATATTTCTTGCTTACTTTTTTGTTCCAGGGCCTGTTTGGTTGCTGTTATGATTGACAATGCAATTTATTTTAGTTTCAAAAAAATTACTAACGTTATTTTATGTTAGATTGAAGTTATATCCACTGACAACACACTTAATTTTTTACAGCATCAATGTAATTTAACATTAACATGTTATAACGGGTTACTTATCAATTATTGTACGCTACCAATTACTGCATTAAAGAGAGTTACCTGCAATTATTTTCAAGTTTTGAAGTTATTTGGTTGCTTAATATTTTTTTAAGCTGTCACAATCACTCACTTAGAAAGTAGCCGCAGGTAACTCTCTTTAATACTACCATTGATTTGTAACCTATAATAAATTGTAAGTAACCTGCTATAACAGGTTACACTGATGGTGTTAAGAAATCATCATACTGTGGTGTATATAACTTACATCCTCTTTCTTATAAGTAGGGAAGAACTAATGTTTTTAAATGCAATATTTGAACTTTACGCAACCGAAAAGAAAGAGGTCCCGTGCTTGGATTTTTATGATTTTCAGTGTCTAAGATGTGTTAAATTTAATATTTGTTTCTACTGTTTGATTAATAAGTACGTTGCACAAAATAGACATGAGAATTATGTATTCCATACAGAGCTTTGAACTTCACTATTACATTGTTGGGGGCAAAGTTACTCTAGGCGTTTCCTGATGACTGAGGGCTTTCTTTTTATTAGTAAGAAACTTTCTTATGATTGTTAAAAGTTTATTCTTTTTTTTTTAATGGTAAAATGCTGTAAAATTGTACTTAATCATTTAATTCTGCCCGCATTTCTTGTTTAGGAATTGCATGAAGCTCAACGACAGGGGCCTGCAGTGGAAAAAGTTGACCATAATTCCACTGCTTCAGGACGGCATGATGAGCAGAGGAAAAGTAGAAAGACTGATAATTCTAGAGAAAGAAAGTCTAATGACAAGCATTTTGCGAATGGTAGTTGCATAGATGAATTTCATAAATTGGACTCCAAACCACATAAGAAAGATAGTTATGCTGGTGAAGAAGGTAGAAAACAAAAGAGCTACGATGACAATGAGAGCCATTTACAGGATCAAAGAAAATCTTTGACTCCTGAAAGTTCTGGAAAGAGGCATAGATCTGTTGGTGTATCATCTTCTCATGATGAGCACCTTGAAGAAAGACATGTTACGAAGTTATCCAAGTCACCTGACAGGTTTAGAGGAAGATCACGATCCAAAAGCGTATTGGAGGAGTCTTTCCTTGTACCAAAGTCCCGCGAGAAAAATGATGCATATGAGAAGGAAAGCAGATATAGAAGTAACTTGGATGATGAAAAAATTGGACACAACAAGGACTATCGACATGGGAGCCGAGAGTCTTCAAGGGATTTTGAAAAGGAGCATAATTCTAGTTACAACAGACACTCTAGGGACAGGTATTATAGCAGGGAGAGTGTAGACAGGTATCGGGAGAGTAGCATCGAGAATGAAAGGGATAGAGTGAGAGAGAAAGACAGGGAGCATGAGTTGGCTAGAGAAAGGGACAGAGAAAGGGGAAGGGAAAGAGATAAGGAGAAGGAGAGGGAAAGAGAGAGGGAGAGAGACAGAGAGAGGGAAAGAGAGAAAGCTCGAGATAGGGAAAGGGAGAGGGATAGAGAACGGGAATATGAGAGGGGAAGGGAGAGGGAGAGGGAGAGGGAGAGGGAGAGAGATAGAGATAATTTCAGAGAGAGGGAGGAGAGAGAAAGGAGGAATCGGGATAGGGAAAGCAGAGGACGAAGTAGGGAGGCAGATAGAGATAAATATAGTGATAAGTCTAGCAGGCACCAGAGATATGATGACCTTGATGATGGTTTTGCTTATAATAGACGTAATAGACATAATGAGACTGACATTCAGAGAGAAAGGACGAGAGATCACGCAAAAAATGAAAATGCAAAGCAAAAAGCTGAAGAGGCAGACAGTGAGAAATCAAAAAGGTATTGTTAATTCTTAACAAGTTACTTTTGATATTCAGAAACTCTTTAGTTGATTTCTTTAATGTGTGGTTTTTATTTTTCTCATTTTTGCTGTATCGCAGAGATGAAGTCGAACAGGAGGACTATCAGGAAAAAATTGTTTTCCAGCTTGCTGAACAGGAAGACGAAGAAGAACTTGAAAGAATTAAGGAGGAGAGCAGAAGGCGCAGGCAAGCTATTCTTGAAAAATATAAGAATAAGCAGTCCCAGAAGGAGCCAATTACTCAATCCGGGGACGTAGGTATAACTTCTTCGAGTTAAGATCTCCTCATATATTTGTGACCATTGTCAAAAAAAAGGATCTCCTGATATAATATTCTAGTATGTTTTACTGTATTTCATGTTTTAACCTTGACCTTATCTAGAGCTCTACGTGAACAACTGAGGTCTTTGGTTAGTCCCTTTTTTTACTTTGTTTTTACCTTCAGGTTTACTGTCTGTTATGCATGCATATGAGCTTTGAATGTGTAATTTTGCTGATGAATCACCCTTCTTGCTGAGTTTAAGTGCCAAATTACTGCTTCTTTAATGAGTTTAATTTTGGATTTGAACTCTTAATATGCATGTTATGGAACTTAGGATGTTTTGTTGGATTGTGTCGCAACTCAGGTTTTATGAAGCTTCGCATTGCACCTCATACCATCCTGATCTATATGCTGAATCTGTTGACTCTCTGCAAGTTTCTCTTTTCTGGATTGAATTTCTGGTCTTAACTATGTTTTTATTTGTTGACATTAGCTGAGCTTCTTATGGATCAGTCTACTCAGAAGCCTGCAGCCGGAGATAATGCTATGACAGTGTCATTTGATGGTCAAACCAATGGTACAGATGTCCATGTTGATGAGCTAACGTTTTCTGTTGGGAAATCACCTCTGCAAGTTGGTCATATTGCTGACGAGCAGGCTTCTGGAGCTGGTGGATTGGGACAGGGTACACCAAAGGTGTGTTCACATGAAATTGAGATTTAAATGGGATTTTCCTTTTTTGTGGTACTCATTCTCCTTATTTATCTTTCAACATTATTTTGCCGGAGCTCTTAATTCATGTTGCTTTTGTGTTAGGGTTTTGCTTTAGAATTAGTCGGTGAAGTATTTTGCCTTCTGGTTTTGCTTTTTGCTCCTTTAGTCCATTTCCTAAATGCTGGCTTTATCTGATAATTGACTTTCGCTTACTACACTTTGCAGAGTGAGAGGTCAGCTGACATGTTTTGTGACGATATATTTGGAGAATCACCTGCTGGTATCAGGAAAATGGTCAGTCTCTGTATCTGAAACATTTTGTTTTAGAAACATCGTCTGTGATTTTGGGTTGCTCATTCTCGGATCTTTAGCTTGTGTTGACTTTTAATGTCTAGAGATTCTAGGCACTAGAAGTATGCATACTGTTGTGAAATCCAATGTTGCACTTCTTATCTTTGCCATCTCACTGCTTTCTCGTGCCTCTTGATTGTATTCATGGGATTATGTGCTGGTATTGTTCTCTCTTTGTCTGTTAGGATATATTGTTGGAGTTCTCTATTAGAGGAATGGTGTTTATATTTTCGAATTCGAACAAACAGTGAGGTGTGAGCATCCCTTTCTTTCCTGCTGACCCCAAACTGTCAAAATGGGGAACCATTTTGGAAATGATGGCTACTAAATAGCATTCACGTTATTATGTTTCTAGCTGAGACTGAGAGTTGCTCCCTTGTCGATATTGTGGGGGTGTGTGTCTGTTTATTTTAGCTGTGGTAGACTTTGTAATACACAACAACAACCCAGTGAAATCCCACAAGTGGAGTTTGAAGAGGGTAGTTTGTACGCAGACCTTACCCCTACTCCCCTACTCCAGAGGAGTGGAGAGGATGTTTCCGATAGACCCTAGACGCAAGAAAATGGAACGAGACTATGCAGCAGTAACAACAAAAGAAACCAGAAAGATAACGCCAACAACACAATAACCAAAATTGAGAGGAAAGCAATAACACTAAGCTGTAATAATGGCACATTACCTCAGACACGATGGAGTAATATGGACAACAAGAGCCACTAACATCCTAAAGACAATTCACTACCAGACTAGATTCCTACAACCTAACCTACAACCCTAATGAAGTACTAAGGACACAACTAGAGCCACTAGCAACGTAGAACATAGCACTATCAGACTAGTCTCCTATCTCCTAACCTACAACCCTAATGCTCGACCTCCATAACTTCCTATCAAGGGCCATGTCCTTGGAAATCTGCAGCCGCCCATGTCCTGTGTGATCACTTCTCCCCCAATATTTCTTAGGTCGCCCGCTTCCTTTTCTCATACCCGTCAAGGCCAGCCGTTCACACCTTCTTACCAGGGCATCCAAGTTTCTCCTCTGCATGTGCCCGAACCATCTAAGCCTAGCTTCCCGCATCTTATTTTCCATGGGAGCCACGCCCACCTTCACCCGGATATCTTCATTCCTAATCTTATTCAGCTTAGTGTGCCCGCACATCCATCTCAACATACTCATTTATGCAACTTTCTATCTTCTGGATATGAGAATTGTTGACTGGTCAACACTCTGCACCGTACAACATGGCCGGTCTAACCACCGCTCTATAAAACTTGCCTTTAAGATCTGGGGCATCTTTCTGTCACACAAGACGCTAGTCTCCATTTCATCAACCCCACCCCAATACGGTGCGTGACATCCTCGTCAATCTCCCCATCCCCTGGATAACCGACCCAGGTACTTGAAGCTCCCTTTCTTGGGGATGACTTGAGAGGCAAGCCTCACGTCCATGTCCGCTTCTCCCGGCCCGCTGCTGAAGTTGCACTCCACATATTCTGTCTTAGTCCTGCTCAACTTGAAACCTTTATACTCTAGGGTCCGTCGCCAAACCTCCAACCTTGTCAACACCGCTTCGCGTCTCATCAATCAGAACTATACATACACTCTGGCACCTCCCCTTGAATATACCATTCAGTTTAAACTTTAAAGTGTGATGTCTAGGAATAGTCTATCGTTTGAACTCTGGATTCTACAAGTCTCTCTACCTCCTTGCTCCATGCTGCCCAAACAATTACAAAACCGCTGCCAACAAGAGAGTAGAAAAGAGGACTGTTTTCTTTCTTTGTACTCATGCTTGTACTAAAACTGTGGGAAACTTGTCGACTGTGCTTACGTAAAGCCCTGTCCTTGTCTTTGTAATAAGTACATAGATTTCATGCTTCTCTGGTTTTATCTGTTGTCTTTCAGGGCAAAGGAGATGGCGTGGCAGTTCAGCGCAGTGGCCTTCATGATAACTGGGATGATCCAGAAGGGTATTATAGTAAGTATCTCATCTCACTTGTTACCTGGATCCTTGATATTTAAACTTTTACTACAGAGCATGCTGGCGCTACTACATTGATACGTACCACCATATTCCTTGATATATGATCATGATAGCCTCCTTCTCCATGTTAATTGTTATTTGAAGATGCTTGATAAATTTTGAGTAACGTCTGATCAATTCTCTGATTACTTCTGTTGATTAATCATAATACTGCTGTTAATTCTGGTCCACAGACACAGTGTCTTACGGAAAAAATGTCATCTCCTGTTTTATATTCCAAGTTGAGATTTATTTTTCTAGTTGATATTATGTTTCCCATCATCGGCGGAGTTCAGAACCGTGCAACACCGACCAAATAAGATGTTATTAGGGGCGAAGGGGATTGGGTTTCAATCAACAATTTCTCGGAGTATATTTTAAAAAATTAAATTTAAATATCATAATTGGGAAAAGAATGTACAAAATAAAGAATAGAGTGGAAATAGTATGAGAGTGTTTATACTTTAAATTAATTTTTAAAATAATAAAATAAATAATCTTACACAAAAATAGTAATGATAAATTTTGACAACAAAAGAATTCTGTGCAAATAGATGAAAAGTATTGTTTGAGGTGATAAACATATTTTGAGTTTGAGTTGATCCAGATAATATCTTCGACATAATCTTTTGGAGCTTATACTTTTATATACGAGAATAGGTGATTGAAACCCAATCCGCTTATATCCTAGTAACATCTTATTTTGATATTTTTCTTGATGGCTGGAAACTGTTGTCTTAGTTGATGTCTCATGTCTTCTTTTTTGCTTGCAGGTTATCGTTTCGGAGAAATTCTTGATGACCGTTATGAGATTGTTGCTGCTCATGGTAAAGGAGTCTTTTCAACTGTTGTTCGGGCTAAAGATCTCAAGGCTAGACCTGGTGACCCTGAGGAGGTAGCAATAAAAATGATACGCAATAATGAAACGATGTAGGTTTTTTTATTTCCCCATTTTGTGCTATCCTTGCTTGTTCTGGTGGCTAATCGGGCTGTTTTCGTCCTTGGTAGGTATAAAGCTGGTATGGAAGAGTTGATCATTTTGAAGAAGCTAGTTGGTGCAGATCCTGAAGACAAGCGCCATTGTGTTCGTTTTATTTCTAGCTTCAAGTACCGGAATCATCTCTGTTTAGTTTTTGAGTCTCTGCATATGAATCTCCGTGAGGTTCTGAAGAAGTTCGGGCGTAACATTGGACTCCATCTCACTGCTGTTAGGGCGTTTTCGAAGCAACTCTTCATTGCTTTGAAGCATTTAAAAAATTGTGGCGTGCTTCACTGTGACATTAAACCCGACAACATGTTGGTAAGTGGGATGGTTTGAGTATTCTTCATCTTTCCCCGGGCTAGCTAATTCTTCCATTTCACATCTACTGAGAGTAGCTTTTTTTACCTTGCTTCCCTTTATCTGTATATGTATTTTGACTTTTCTGTATTTACTTGTTTAGGTAAATGAATCGAAGAAAGTGTTGAAGCTTTGTGACTTTGGTAATGCTATGTTTGCTGGCAAAAACGAAATTACTCCATACCTCGTGAGCCGTTTTTATCGTGCCCCAGAGATCAGTAAGCATCAATTCTCACGATTTGCTTTTTCTTTGGGACTTCCCTTTCACTTTGTTTTTTTTGTTCAAAGCTCATGATCCTATGCGGTTCTGTGAATCTGTGGTTTTGTTTGATTAAGTTCTGTATTATGTTTTGTTGCAGTTCTTGGCTTGTCGTACGATCATCCAATGGATATATGGTCAGTTGGATGCTGTTTGTTTGAGCTTTATGCTGGGAAAGTCTTATTTCCTGGTGCAACTAATAATGACATGCTTCGTCTTCATATGGAATTGAAAGGTCCATTTCCGAAGAAGATGCTTAGAAAGGTTTGTCTTAGACATCCTAATCTTGTTAGAAATTTTTATGATTTGAAGTTATAAGCCTGTTTATATAGTTGCTGTGGACAATTCTGCTAATGTGATTGCATTAGGTGCTGCTTTTATAGTTTTTGCACCTTTCCTTAGTAATTGACATGATATAGTCAATGTAGAAACATTAATTCTCTTTGTTCTTCATTTATTTCAGGGTGCATTTACAGATCAACATTTTGACCAAGATCTCAATTTTCTTGCCACCGAAGAGGATCCTGTTACAAAGAAGGTTATTTCTTGTAGACTTTAGCCTGTCTTGTCATTCTTCGATAAACTAACCATTGATAGTCATTAATGATAACGTTGCTGTATATTAATTTTGGTTGCCATTGTATACTTCACAGGCTATAAGGAAGCTGATTGTCAACATCAAGCCAAAAGATATCAGTTCAATAATTTCAGGTTCTCCGGGTGAAGACCCAAAGATGTTAGCTCACTTTAAAGATCTTATGGAGAGAATCTTCGTGTTAGACCCAGACAAGAGAATAACTGTTTCCCAGGCATTGAGCCACCCATTCATCACGGGCAAGTGAACGAAACGATGATTTTCTGCTAGCGACATGTGGTTGCACAAGATACTAGTGCATTATGATCATATGATCTTAGCTTTTATTCAGTTCTCTAATCATTGGGCCTTATCTGTTTTTATCTACTATCTTGAGTTAAGTGCATTGGAGCTTGGCACGGTTGAAGTTGCAGAGAAGATTGTTGACCGTGGGAGATCTATATCTTGGCAGTTCATTCTTTCAGTGGGGAATGTTTTCTTTTCTATCGTAAGATAACTTGCCAAAGGCGTTTTTCCCTTCTGTACTATTTCTTGATGGTGACATTATAAAAATCTTCATAGATTTTTTAAAAGTTATCATGTCTCAAGTTGTACTTTGGACTCGAGTCCTGAGAGTGGAGAGTAACGTGCGCCAAATGAGATATTGACAGAAGCATGGTTATTCATATGTCTCTGTAAATAAACCTTCTGAATATGTGTTCACTCTGAATTGTTGATGGCGATCTGTCTTTTCTCTTTTTTGTCCCTTTCTGTACTTTTAGTTTTCTTGACTTCTTGTCTTCCAATCTGATTTAATTGTTTAGTTTGTGGAACTTTACATAGTTTTCAGGTCTTTATCTTAATTGAATATCTTGTCTCTTCATTTTACATACTGTTCAGAATCCTTGGGTCCTGGAAAGTCTAATTTACTTTTTCCTTCAGGATATCTACCAGGGCTTTGAGGCAAGATTCAGTGATTTAGATGCTTTAAAGGCACCCTGGCGAAGGTACCTTGGTTTGTTTGTTAGGAATTACTGTGACACGATTAAAATGTTATGGCTGTTATTAGCCTGTTCTCGATTCCTCTAACATCAGCCATAATTTTTGTTTCTCCTTTGTGTTAATTTTTAATTTTCTTTTGACAAGTTCTGATTCCTGAACTTTAATTTGGTCTTTCCTGAAAAACTGCATGCCGGAGGGGGGCTTGTTAATGAGCTTCCTTAGGCTAGAATAGTAAATCTATCAAGAGCTAGAGTATTTCTTCTATTTGGAGTCATTGTTGTTTCTTCTATTTCTTATTTCTTTGTACAAAAACACTTTCTAATGAAGTTGCATTGCATCTGATTCATGGTATGGTCATCCTGGAGCATTGTATGACTGGAGATGATCAGATGCAGCCTTGAAGTGAGAGTTGTTTCAGTGAGTTGTCAATTTTATTTTCTTGCTGTTTGTTCATTAAGAATAATATATTCAAGTCCCCGTTGAGATGTGTGGTATTGATATGACTTTTTGTCTTGCTAGGGTGTGGTTTCATGCATCTGCAATTCTAGTAAGTATCCTTGAATTTTGTTACATCTCTGGTGTAATATTTTTGTATCTTTTGAAAACCTGATACGTTTTTTTCTTCAATGTTTTGCATTCAAAGTTTGCTAGTCATAAATGTAAGTGACCTACATGAAGCACTCTGATTCGAATTCTTTACTGGTTTTGCTAATAAAATTTGCCATTTTGGATGAAATCTATCTCAAATTTCAGTTGTCTTTTTTCCGAACACTTAATTTTCATGCCAGATTTTTTGTTATGAAAACAGACATTTGTCTAGCTTGCATTGGAATTTGGCATTGTTGTAGCTTACAACGTAATTCTTAGTGTCATGTTTGGTTATGCGAATGTATTTACACAGATATTTTTACTTTAAAATAAGAGTTTATTATAAATGATACACAAATATTTTTCTTATGAATACATAAATAAGTTTTGGACTATGACTAGTATATGTATACAAGAACTATTAGATATTATTTATTACTGTATTAGTTATTTCAATTTATGTGGAACCTATTTGACTGGACACAGAGTTTAATAAAAAAGAGAGACTTTTGAACTTGTGTTGTAGGATGAAGCACATATATTTTGTGTGGTTATAAATCATTGCATAAAGGTAAATTGTTTCCAAATACGGAAAGAGGTCATTCTTTTTGGCACGGACTAAAAAGGAAATAGATTCACATAAATTACAACGGAGGGAGTAGTACTTTAACTTGAATGAATTAATAAAATTCAAATAACGGATTTAAACATTTTACCAGCTTATGTGAATATAATTATGAAATTCATGGTTTGTTGTAGTTTTTAAATTTAAAATTATATAGATAGAGTTTAGAAAGTATTTTTCTATAGCAAACATATATAGTAATTGACAGAAAACAAAACTAGTAATTAAATAAAATATGAACATTATCTTACACGTCTATTTGGAAGATATATAAAAAAATTTAGTTTAGATCTTTTACAACGACGACGACCTAGTAAAATCCCACTAGTGGGGTTTGGGAAGGGTAGTGTGTACGCAGACCTTACCCCTACCCCGAGGGGTAGAGAGATTGTTCCCGAAAGACCCTCGGCTCAAGAAAACGAGAAGAGACAATATATCAGTACCATCAAAAGAAACCAAAGGAATACTAACATCAACATAAAAACTAGAAAGTAGACCTTACCCCTACCCCGAGGGGTAGAGAGATTGTTCAAGAAAACGAGAAGAGACAATATATCAGTACCGTCAAAAGAAACCAAAGGAATACTAACATCAACATAAAAGCTAGAAAGTAGATGAAAACAATAGCAATAACCAGTAAATAGGCCCGGCACTATAAAACGAAAGAGTAGTGAGAATACAACATTAACACTAGCAGTCTAAAATAAAAGTCCTATCAGACTAGCCTCACATAGTTACAACCCTGATACCCGACCTCCACAACTTCCTATCAAAGGCCATGTCCTCGGAAATTTGAAGTCGCGCAATGTCCTGCTTGATCACCTCTACCAATACTTCTTAGGCCGCCCCTACCTCTTCTCATGCCTTCCAGAGCCAGACTCTCACACCTCCTCATCGATGCATGCGGGCTTCTCCTCTATACATGCCCGAACCATCCGAGCCTCGCTTTCCACATCTTGTCCTCAATGGGAGCCACTCCCACATTCTCCCGTATATCTCATTATTTTTTCATAATTTAGAGATATTTTCTTATTTTTATGTTTTTGAATTATTTGTAGTCAGATCCCCGCACCCGTAGTAGGTTTCTCGTAATTACAAATTCTTTTATTTATTTTTTAGCAGATGTCTTATGTTTATCGTTAGATCTAGTGCGGTGATGGAGTATTTGCGCGGTATGAGAGGCATTAAGTTGTTTATTTGGGTTCATACTAAAATATAAGGTTTGTCTTTCAAATAAGTCTGAATATAATAAAATTGTTAACAAATATAATTATACCTCATTTGTTAACAAATATAATTGACAAGGTGAGTTGTTCTGATGGTAAGCACCCTCCATTTCCAACCAAGAGGTTAGTGAGTTCGAGTCACCCCAAGAGCAAGGGGAGTTCTTGGAGGGAAGGATGCCGAGGGTCTATTGGAAACAACCTCTCTACCCTAGGGTAGGGGTAAGGTCTGCGTACACACTACCCTCCCCAGACCCCACTTGTGGGATTATACTGGGTTGTTGTTGTTGTTGTTAACAAATATAATTATCCCAGTTTATGATGCCCTAGCCACTCTACCCGTAGTCTTAAGTTTTGGGTTGGACGCTTCGTACCTTAGTGGTTCTGTAAGGTTTCCAGAAGAAGAGTTTATAATATCCTGCATCAATCCACTCATTACTTAAAGGTTTTGGGTTGGATGTTCAGATTCTCACATGGTATCAACCCGTTTCCCCCATTTTGTTTCTTTGCTATTCGTTTGCCATTGGCTTCCCTCGCTTTCTCAATTCAGCCCATTGTGCCTTTAATTTTGCTCCAAGATTACAATGTGGTTTGTTGAGCATGCTCACCCTTGAACACATGCTCACTCTTGATTTTATTTGATCTACCCTCTCTCGTTAACTTTTAGTGCATTCTCGCATGCTTTCTACCACATGTCCATTCTATGGTCTCCTAAAAATATAGAGCAAAAAAAAAACGTAAAGAAAAAGTAAAAATTCTGTAAATATCCACGCGTAAACTTTAGAATTGGGCAACACGCATGTAAGGGTCTTAAGGATACACTTGTCTCTTATTAGTTGTGTAAGTCTTACCCAACATGTCTATAATGTCTTAGGTAACTCCACCTTTTTTCCTTGGAGTTTGGATGCTCATTTTCTTTCACTAGGTTTGAAAACTAAACTTTTGTAAGTGTCACAAGTGCAATTTTGTTGAATTTATTCACTTTTGGCTTCTCTTTTAGTTTACCTCATTGAGCCATTAGCTTTGCTACAACCCATCTTAATCCTCTGTTTACTCAATGTTGGGACCCTGTGTTATGTTGTCTGCATCCCAGATATATAGTATCGAGTGTATGAAGAGGAGGGTTTGTTAAGTATCCCACTGAGCAATGAGTTGTCTCTTTATATGGTCTTGGATAATTTTCTTGAGTTAGGTCTAAGACACATTTTCTTTACACGTTATTAGAACCATACTTTGGTAAGTCTGGTTTTACAACCACAATTTTCTACTATCCGTTAGTTTTTAGCTTCTCTCTCAATCTAGCCGATTGAGCCCCACTATCTTTGCTCTAGGCTCATTCTGTTGAGCATGCTATTTCCCCCAACTTCAGGCCCGTTCTTTAGTCTGTTGTTTCTTCCTCTTAGGTACATTTTCCGGTCTTCTAAAAAAGGTGCAAACAGAAAAAGAAAGAAAAAAGAGATCTTCAGAAATCCACGTGTAAACGGTAAACCTCAGGTGTTAGAAGGATACACTTCCCTTTATTGGTTGTGTAAGGGTTTCTAAAAGGTGTTTATAATGTTCTGGCCACTCCACCCGTAGGTTTAAGATTTTGGGTTTAATATGCAAATTCTTTAACAAAAATGATTCAATTCAATGTTTTATGGCATACCTATGATGGTACCTCTTCAATGGCGAGTCAATTGCACTTGATATGACTATTGAACCAATGATCTTTGATCAACTCCCGATTTGAGTTTTAAGAGAATGCTCTACTTTTCTACTCGAAGTATGAGTCGCGGATTGTTCAATGAAAAAATGTAATGAGCTTACTATCACCTAGATTTCATGATCAAAGAAAGGCACTAATGTAGAAACTTTAAATAAATATGTAATGGCCAAAAAAAATAATAATTTAAAACAACAACATACCCAGTGTAATCCCACAAGCGGAGTCTCGGGAGGGTAGAGAATACGCAACCTTAGCCCTACCTTGTTCAGGTAGAGACTGTTTCCAGTAGACTTTCGGCTCAAAGCAAGCATGCATAATCACAATAGTATAAAGAAAAGATGTGCAATAGTGAAAAAGTCAAAGACGCAATAACAACATGATAATACTTAAATGGAAACTCAACATTGTCAGGTAGTAAGAGAAATCTAACAATTTGTAAATACGAGAATAACACTATCACTACTTGGGTGGAAGGAAAGACGCTCGAATCCTTACTGTCTTTCTACCTTGATTCTCGACCCCCACAATCTCCTATTAAGGGTCATGTCCTCGGTAAGCTCGGTAAGCTGAAGATGCGCCATGTCTTGCCGAATCATCTCTCTAAATACTTCTTCGGCCTACCTTTACCTCTCCTCATGCCCAGTATAGTCAATCTCACATCTCCTCTCCGGAGCATCAAGATATCTCCTCTTCACATGTCCGAACTATCTCAACTTGGCTTCCCGCATCTTGTCCACCACGTCGGTGACGCCTCTCTTGCCCCGAATAACTTCATTTCTAACCATATCCCATCTAGTATGCCCACACAACTAGCATCGTTGTCTATGCTACTTTCATCTTCTGGACATGCGAGTTCTTTGACAAGCCAACATTTTGCCTCATACAACATAGTTGGTCTAACCACTACTATGTAGAACTTACCTTTTAAGTCTCGGTGGAACGTTCTTATCGCACAAAACACCATATGCACCAATACAATGTGTTATCCACCCTGCACCAATACAATGTGTTACATCCTTGTCGATCTCCTCGTTGCCTTGTATTTTTGACCCAACGCATTTGAAATTTCCTCTCTTGGGGTTGATTTGTGAATCCAACCTCATTTCCACGTCAACCTTCTGAATCACGTAACTGAACTCGCACTCCAAATATTCTATTTTAGTCCTACTCAAGCTGAAGCCTTTAGACTCTAGAGTGTGCTTCCAAACCTCTAGCCTAGCCCTAGCATTTACTCTGTTTCGCGTCTCGTCAATTGGTACTATGTCATTTGCAAACAACATTGTACCATGGAACCTCCCCTTGAAATTAAAATGTCAATCGAGTTCAAAAACTGTTTTGTTTCATTTAGATGTGCATATGTAATTTTAAGTTTTAAATGGCTAATTTTGTTTATTAAATTTCTATTTCTTATTCCTAATCAGTAAAAAGCTATTCGTAACTTCTTTTAAGAATTAATAAGATCATTTTAGAAACTAAATTTGTTGTCATGATGCCCCAAAGAGAGCCCATGAACGATCAGTCATATGCCTTAGCACTTTGGTGATTACATTGGAGTGCTGCCTAAAAGTGAAGTGCTCAACTTAGGGTTCAACTAGATTTAGGGTTAAGTATGCCTCAAGCTAGCATTCAAAGATAAGTTGCTCTTGCATGTGCTCATTCACCTCCCATCCTAAATAATGAAGCTATTTTAGCTTAGTTAAATGTCAATTTTCATGGGATATGAGTGCGCGTTGTTAATCGTGTCAATCACCCTTGAAGGAAAAAGGAAAAAAGAGTGACATTGCATTGGTTGGATGTCACTAATTGGTCTACATTGCTTAGTTGTTGTATCGAAGGTAAAATAAAAGATTTACGTGCTCTGGCTTCACTCTTTTGAGGAACCAAAAGATTGATGTGGTTGTGAAGGTGTACATTGTCCTCTCTAAGTGGAAGAAAAAAAATCCTTCCACTTTGATTTTACACCCTTTCACTCCAGACAAGAGTAAAGACTCGTAACTCGTAGTGTTTGCTTTATACACGTTAAGCAAATTAAGCTGGGAAATTACTAGTATGCTGATTATTGTGTTGGCGTTTGGTATCAAGGGTGTACTCCTTGCACCGTAAAACCCCATATCCTTTTTGTCCGTTTTCATTCGGAAAACACAAGAAGCTTGCCTGTAGGTTTTAGGTAGCATCCATAAAACATAAAAGTGAGGATATTGTGGTAATTTAGCTATTTTTGTCGAAGTTATAACATATGTTTTGGCATTTTGGATTTAAAAGAAATTTGTGCTGCGTTTAGGTGGACCATTAACTCTAATGCATAACTTGACTTGATTTTGGCCAACTTTTTTGAGCTTACTTTAGATGCCATTAGGAGTCACTTAAAATGACTTGCTTTGACACCTCCTTGGTTTGAATGACCCCCATTGTTTGTGGGTTGCTTCTCTAATTATATATCTTTGACGAACCATTTACTTACCTGTTTCTCTGTCTTAACTGACCTACACGGAGTCTTTGAAACTGCTAGCATTCCTTTCATGTGTATTTGCTGTTCTTCAAACTTCTTTGTCAATTTAAAAATAAATTTGGAATCCATTGAAACCTGTGGATGTGGTGTCCATTAAATTTAGATTTTAATCCGTAAGTTTCATTTCTTTGGACTCAACCAATGTGGATTTAATATAGCAGTCCTAATATATTAACTTTCAAACGTAAAAATGTGTGCTAGTTGACGTTACAAATCACTTTTATTGGTATAATAGGTGGTGACATCATCCATCACTGGTTTGGATAAAAAGAAAGTGATTTGGAAGACTAGACTCTAGTACAGGGGTTGGGGGTGTTTGGAGGGGGATTTAACACTTTTTTTTGCCAATGATGATCTGAACTAGTTTGCTGAAGGAGATGGACAGTTCCTTGGTGAGAGATGTCAAGATCAGATGGTTGTTTAAATGATGAGAATAATTAATCAATGATGCCTTATGGGGAACCATCTAAAAAAGGCTAAGAAACTGATATCTTTTCAAAAAAGGCTCAGAAATATGCAGTGAAATTTACTAGAATTTGGGCCTTAATTGAAATCCATTTAATTGTTGCCCTGCTGAATGTGCACAAGGGATGCATAGGCCGAAAACATATAGGCAAGCCCTTATGGTCCTCCTTTTCTGAAAAAAAGGTGAAGCCCTTAGGTGTTTCAATTAATGGATTAGGGTTCAGATGCATGTTTGAATTGCTGCCTTGTGTTTTGAAAGGGAAGAAATGTGGTGATTCTCGTTTAATTGTTTTTGTGAAGTAAAGTTTTTTTCTTAAATATTTTGGGATTTTTATTATTTAGCTTTGCTCTATCCACTTTTGTTGTTAAATATTCGTCAGCACCATTCGCCGCACCAATCTGTCGTAGGAAACTTTTGATCGCTTTTGTGTTTTGATCTTGTTGTATCATGTATGTGCGCTATTTAGTCCAATTAGGATCTATATTTTGTTTCTTAATCACTCTGATAATTTTGTACTAGTTTCGTGGTGGCTAGAGCATTCGTTCTTGTTAGTAATGCACACTTCATTTTATTTGTGTTGTCGGGTTATGGTGGTTAAGAATTGGGATGATCAGTCTTGTTGTGGAACTTGTTAACTGACATTTTTGTAAATTGTTGAATGTTTGCATTGTGACTTGATTCCTTGCAAAACCGTGGATTCTGTTGAGATGCTAGTTATGGATTATGATGATTCATGATTTTGCTAGCCTACGTTCCTTTGGAGTTGGAGAAGGTAGTCTGTATTGGTTTGCTTAAAAACTGGAAGTATACCTGCGTTCGCAGGGCTTCTGTAGCCTTAGTAGTGCAATTCTTAGTTAAGCAAAGCTGGCTAATATCTTTAGGGCTGTGACTCTGTCTACTTCGATTCTTCTAGTGATTTTTGTTCGTTCGGCTATAGGCAAGGCTTCTGTTGATGTTTGCACTTAATTATAGTATCAGTTAGACAGGTTTATTCACAAAAACGTTTTTATGTATCCCTTTCTCTGATAATGTGAGTTCACATTTCTCTTAGTTGGTGTCGCAGAATCTCATTGGACATTCAGGTTAAAAGAATTAAAGCTTATATCAAGAAGAACCCTGAGGCCAGTAAGCATTTTTAAATGCAAATGAAGCGGACTTTGATGTAAGTAAGGTGTTAATAAAAACAGAAAAGCTAAAATGTTCATGTAATTCTAAGATAGCTTTTGAGTGATAAAATGTGCAGTATGCAAATTCTTTATTTTGTTCAGATCTCAGTGATTAAGTGCTTATCGTACCGCATTTTGACTATACTGGTCTGCACATATCAGATCTTTGGTGAGCAATCAGTTAGATTAAATGCATATTCATGATTTCCAAGTGGTCTGCTCATACATGAAGACCTATGCGCTGATCTGCGTATGCAACTGTTAATTCGTGAATCTTCGGAAAAATAAATTTACGAGGGCGTTGCAGAGAATGTGTTAAGGATCCACAACAATGCGGATTAAATCATATACAGTGTGTGCTTATCTTTTATATTGGAATTTTTGTATTATTATATAGTTATTTTGAAATTTTCATATATAGAGAAGATATAGCAGAAGAAAATGCAGAAGAAATGACATTTTCTATGTCAATGACGTCAATGATATTGACCGAACGGTATCGAATATCTCAATCCATTTTTAACGTGCTTCAACTTGAATCAATTTTCGACTCTTAAAGATATGTATTGTCTTATTATAGTAAGGGTCGCGTTTGCCAATATATCTAGATGATGAGGTGATGGCATCAATAGCAAAGAGGTTGGATATTGGCTATTCGAGTGGACAGATTCAATTGAACTTAGTCATGAATTATAATGCACTTATGTAATGCAAGCCGATACCGATCCAACCCTGGCTAGGAACACAACTATATACTGGTGGCTGTGATGTAAGGAGTCATGAAGCTTCTAGGTTCTTTTTAAGTTATTATTTTTTATACTAATAATTTGTATATATTTAGTGGGTATCTTATGACAAATAGAGGATTTCTAACGAAGTTACTGGATTTGGTCAAACCCGTAACTGTAAGGCTAGTTCTGCCCTTCCGTGACAAACTTGTATATCTCAAGATATTCCTATCAACGATGAATAATATAATCAAGAGATATTAGGAAACTTCCTATCATTATAGGAAAAATTAACTTATTTTGAGAAGTGTGTTCTTTCAAAAACGTTTTTTTGAAAAATACTTTTGGTGAAAAATAATTTGTGTTTGGCTAACTAATTTGACAAACCCTTCTAAGGAGTAACTTGTGTTTGGCCAGGCTTTTAAAAAGTGCTTCTAAATGTATTTTTCCAAAAGTGTTTCTAGGAAGAAGTTTTGATTCTCCAAATTTACTTTTGCTTCCACTCAAAAGTACTTTGTTTTCTTTTAAAAGCTTGGTCAAATCCTTTAACTTTTTCAAACAAAAAAAAAGCAAAAAAAGTGCTTTCAACTTGGAGAAGCTTGGCCAAACAGGCTATAAGTCTTGTACTTATCCATGAAGAGTAGTTTGGAGGATCTTTAAACTTGCCCTCTGAGTTATATTATTGTACGAGGTAAACTTGGTTAACGACATCGAATGTAAATATATGTTCGGTGCTGTGTAAAATTCAGAAGGCATGAAAACTGACAACGAAGATTTGTAAGGAAGATATCGGTTGAGAAAAGATATCATTCAATGAGCAACTATTATAAAGAATCTCTGTATTAATAGCCAATCATTATGCAACTATCAATATATATATTTTTTTTGCATTTAAGGAGATTGATTTGGGAATTTGTCTCCCTGACTAGAGCTATAAAAGGAAGAATTTGTTTTCGTAGTTGGACATGAATAATTCTGTACGCAAAAGCTAATTAGCTCTTATTCTTTCAAACAACTTTCTTTATTTTATTCTTAATATTGTTCTTGTGTTGCTATCGGAGAAGCTAAACTCATAGCCATTCATGTATTTCCTTTAAGTCATTTTATAATCTTATTTCTGTTGTTATTTATTTCATATTGCTGGATTAAATTAATTGACGTTTCTATAAACCACGTTACAAATTCAACTGTTTCGTTTTACGAGTAAATAATTATTTCTCTCAACAAAAACCTTTCTTGTAATTCCTTGAATATCTGAACCTTCTGTGGTAGCCTTTGGTTGATTTCATATTTTTAGGTACAATTCTTAGTCACCTTTGCTCAATGGTCCCACGACGGACTCTTTGATTATTGTTGACAGTTACATGATGTTTAATTGGACTTATAGAGGTAAGAAGTTTCCAGGAAATGTAGTATTCCAAACTAATAAGATCTTCTGTCATCATGTTTGGTAACATGTTCACGTCCAAATGTGACTCAAGGGGTGTGTATGGACTGGGTTGGTTCGGTTTTTATTAAAACCCAATCAAACCAACTATATTAGTTTGAATTGGCTCGGTTTTGTCGGGTTTTTCGATATTTCGATTTTTTTTTGTTACATGAATATTAGTCCAATCTATCTTTGTTAATGTTATAGATAAAATTTTGGTAAGTGAATATATGAAATTGACAACATATGATCTATTAAAATATTCTAATGGGAGAATCTTTTTAGTAACACATGATAGTTATTTTCTTAGTCGTCTAATAATAATTTTTCTTAATGTACGCTTTCAAGGTTAACACATGAGAGAATCCCAAATATTTCAATATTTTTTAAAGAAAATTCAATATAAAAATTATATATTTATATGTCGGTTGGTTTTCAAATTTTTTTACTCAATACCAAACCAAGTCAAACCAAACCTAGTCGAGTTTTTAAATCGGTTTAGTTTGATTTTTCGATTTGGTATGGTTTTCAGTTTGGTTTGAACACCCCTATGTGACTCAAATCCCTTAATATTGCTACTAGTTTGTGCATGCGTACATGAGCTTTGAGACTTTGCATTTAAGGGTGTCACGTAATGTTTAATGAAATAGATTATGAATACAACAAAGTCAGAATTTGAAGTTTTGCGGGTCTTGATCTGCCACCGAACTCATATTTGTTTTAGTTGCTAGATTCAAATTATATATTTATATATATTTAATGAATTTTTTAAAACAAATACAAAGTTTATCAAAATTGATTGAGTTCATCCGAACTCATAACGAATATTGTAGCTTCGCGCATGGATGAGAACATGAGGTCACAAGTTTAAGTTTCAAGCGGAGGAAAAACACCAGGTGATTTCTTCCAATTTTTTGTGGATAGAGTTGCCCAACACCAGAGGTGGATCCAGGATTTAAATTCTAGGGGTTCAACTTTTAAGGGTTTTTAATATTGAACCCATTATATTTTAACATTTATGGGTTCATATCTACTATTTTTGTAATTTTAATAAAGTTATACATATAAATTTTTATTTCGCGTCGAAAGTTATGGGTTCAATTGAATCCGGTTGTAACATACCGCATCCGCCACTGCTCGACACCTCTGCCGGTGAGAATAGCAAGTACCTGGTGAAATAGTCGAGGTGCGCACAAGCTGATCCAGACACTACAGTTATTTAAAAGAAAACAAAGGAGGAGAAATGGTAGATAGAATCGTGTTTGAACGATTAATCATGTCTTCGGTGAGTTAGAGAACAATCTCCCGAGCAAAAAGTCCAATGATAAGAAAAAGATATATTGTACTCTTCACGTTATTTGTTTTGAAATGTAACTGAAATTTCTTTGAAACGCTTGTACACTTATAATATGTACAAACAAAATATTTAGTATCTTATACATACAGACACTATTAACAAATTTTTACAGTATTTAGGGTAATTATACTTACCATAGCAGATTAGTTTCTTTATTTTTCAAGTTATAAATTTTACTTATAACTTTTTTTAATTGATGTGAAAGTGTTAAAGAATTAAAACACTAATAGTGTAGAGTTGAAATACTTTAAAAGATTTAATCCCTTGAACCTAGCTTGCACCTAGACAAAATTAGATAAAACTAATTTGAGCAATAACACCATTACTCTATTGCTTTTTGGCTCTAATTGAGTCAATTTAAGCTTTGTCAACATATATAAGTGGCTCTGACCAATTCTTACGTCTTTTTTTTTTTAGGACGTCTAGGCCTCATTTGTTTTTTTAAGATTAAGACGTCTGAATTTGAATACACATCTGAATATCAAGATGTGTATTAAGATTAAAACATCTGAATCTGAATACACATCTGAATTTATTAAGATGTGTATTAAGATCTGAATAAAAATAATTAAGATTGTTTGATTTTTAACATCTGAATGTATAAAATTTATCTTTATTTGAAAATTAATAAACATAAAATTCAAATCATATACTAACTAATCTAATATTCTATCAATAAATTATATAATTTTTTAAAATATGATAGTTGTTGATGGTGATGGTTAACGGGTGATAGAGGCGGTGGTTGGTTGTAGTTTTGGTTGATGATGGTGGTTCATGCTAGTAGCTAGTAATAATTGGTAGTGGTGACGATTATGATTGAGGATGGTGGTGGTGGGTGGTGATAGTTAATAATGGTGGGTGGTGGTAGTAGTTGTGACTGAGAAAAGTGGTGGGTGGGTGGTGGTAGGTTATAATAATGGGCAGTGTCAGTTGTGGTTGTTGATGGTGATGAGGTGTTCAGTTGTGCTAGTTGAGGTGGATGAGTGTTGATTGTGGGTGAGAATGATATATGGTGGTCGGAGTGGTGGGGATAGTGGGTGGTGATGGTCGATAATGGTGTCGGCTATTGGGGATGATGGTGGCGTGGTGGAGGCGGTGGTGGTGGTGGGGGTTGGGGTGGTGGTTGAGTATGGTGGTAGTGGTGATAGTTAATAATGGTAGGCGGTGGCGGCAATTAATAATGAATATGTGATAGCATCTTAATGAAATTAAGTCTCTATTATAGATCTTAACCATACAGACCTATTCAGACCCATTAAGTGGTTGTGACGTAAAAAAAAAAACATACTTAATGATTAAGACCTGAATAATTAAGATTCAGACTTTAAAAACAAATGCACTTAATGTATGCGATCTGAATGATTAAGATTCAGACCTTCATTAAATACAAACAAATGAGGCCTAAATTTCTAATACTTGACTGTCTCTGAATCTTTTTGTTTTTATTTATAATTTGGTTGTTTCAATCATGAATAGAAAGGACCGGCGAAAAATGAACCTTACTTCTCTAGGTTTATACAAAACCTTATCTGCATCGGTTGTTTATGCCAAACCAATAGGTTTATAATATGTGTTTGTAAATAAATTCATCTCACTTCATCATAGTTAGTGGAGTACATGTTTTCACATACCAAATCACTTAAGCATGATAAACTAGTAAAATTTGGTGCGGTTAGTAGCAGGGGCAGATTCACCTTGTGAATTACGGGTACGTGAACCCAGTGGTTTTTGTCCAAACAATGTAAATGTGTTTGAATAATTCACTAAATATCTATACATATTTAAATGTGAACCCAGTTACTACTAAAAATTTAATCGAAGTCGTTACATGAACCCACAAATATTAAATTCTGGATCCGCCTCTGTTTAGTAGTGTGTTAATACTCAATGTTCGAATTGAAATGACCACGTGCATGTACGCATATACATATAATGCATGTGTTTATATGTACACACATAGGCAAGGGCGGATCAACCGTTTATGTGACAACTAGGGGTGTACAAAGAAAACCTATAAATCGCACCAAATCGATAATCCGAGTCAAATCGAAAAAAAACCTAATGTATTTTGGTTTGATTTGATTTGGGTATTGAAAAATAAAACCCGACCATAATTGGCTTGGTTTGATTTTAACTAAAAGAAAGTCAAACTGAAACCAAATTAACCCGATAGTACATTTATATAATTTTTAAAAATATTTTATACAAATAAATTTGTATTATAATGTAATTTATAAATAGTTCTTAAATTTTTTCACAGTTCTATCTTTTAACGTATTAGTTCAAGTATAGGCTTAACATTCTTGAACGATAAATAAATTTTAAAGCCCATAAATGTAGTCACTCAAACAAAGTTCAAATTATTACTAATGCTAACAAAAGAAATTCAATTCAATACTAGGAACGACGATAGTGTTGGATAATTATTTTAGTTTTACATTGGTTTATAATAAAAATGCATAACTTAGTTTATCTTTTTCTTTAGGCTTAGCTATGTAATTAATATTAGTACTTGTTAGCTATACTTATTTTAGCATGACCTATATAGTATTTTTAGATTATGTGAATTTGCACTATGGCTTATTAATTATATTTGGTTTACGTAATTTTGTTATTGAATATTTTAGTGTAATGTTACGGCTTATCTCATATTATTGTGTTAGCTTCTTGAAAAAGACATTATGTAGTTGTATTTTACTAGGACTTAAGAAATATTTGGAGCACAAGATACATATTTTATGCTATGAAGACTTTTCCGAAAGAAAACCCGAAAAAATAAAAAATTTGAGAAAAATCGAGATTGAAAAACCCTACTTTGTTGATTTGGTTTATAAATATAAAAACCAGACGCCATTAATTTGGTTTGATAATTGAAAAATCCGAACCAATCCGATCTATACAGAGTTCACATAACTCTAAGTAACTTTAGTTTAGACTTTATATGTGTGCTAAGAATTTAATTACTTAACATTTACATATTACGTATCCAGAACCCACTAAGTAAAAAGAGTTTGTAAATTCATAACCCATAAACATAAAATTCTCAATTTGCCTCCGCATAGGGTCACAATATTACTAAGATTGATTTCCACAGGGAGCTATGTATGTTGGAGTCGAGTATCTAAGTGATCTAGTGGTGTGCCGTGCTTTTAATTACACTTCTCATAAAAAGGTTTTGGGAATTATGCTATGATTTAGTCTAAATGAAACTATGAACTAGCTAACTAATATCTTTTTGATAATTTTCTCAGTTGATAAAGGGACTAGGGCTGTGACTTCCTCCTAAGTGAGTGACTAAAGGGTCTAGAAATTGAGAATGACAATGTGAAATGAGGGTGAATGGCATAACCTCATGCTAAGATTCTCACCCACTACCTCTCAGTAAGGTGGGTGACTTTGCCCAATTTGGCCTTCTCAAGCACAATTAGGTGTTTTCATTTATGCACATGAATTGGCTCAAGTCGGGTGTAGCTATCTCTAGCGTCCACCCTTTTATTGGGGCTATCAATCTCTTGAATTTTTTCCAATATCTCATTAGCTCAATTACCTAGACTTGGGTCATCTTTCTCAAGAGTGACCCTAGTCATTAAGGCTTGAAATAGTATTTGCAACCACTAAATCTGAGATTAATGCACAAATTAAGCTAAATACCAAACACCCACACACATAATCATCCTAAAATTAAAAATCCACTAATTACCCACACTAGGGTTGGGTCAAAACCCCAGCTTAAGGGTCTAGCTACTCAAGATTTAAGAAGAAACACTAGTAGAAGATGAATTTAAGCTCATAATTGTAAATTACAAAATAATAATTGAAGAACTATGGTTAAAGCTAAGCTAAAATTACTCAAAATAGTCAAAAAGCACTATTCACGTGTTCTCCAAACGGCTAATACCCTAAAAAATGAGAAAAAGATCTATTTATACATGGCTGAAAATACTGGATAAAATTACCCCTACGGAGAATCCGCTCCCAGCGTATTTTTGAGCGCCACGGCGAAATGGCTTCCGCTGCAGCGATCTTTAAATGTGTCGCTCTCTGATTCTTCCATTTCGCGTCCAGCGGAAATTTAGAACGTTGCAGCTGGCTGGGACGCGGCAGCGGAATAATATCGCTGACCGCGGAAGCGTGAATCCCCTATGCTTCCAACTCTCTAAAGTTTCTCAAACGCGTCCAGTGGATAAATACCGCTGCAGCGGAAAAATAGTGCGGACAGCGCTTTGGATAGCCTTAAAAATACCTCTCTGAAGTTTGGCCAGCGGGGCAGCGGAATTAAATCCTCTACAGCGGAGTGATAAACGCTGCAGCGGAAAAGTGAGTGCTGCAACGTTTCTGCTAGGTTTAGGGACTTTGCAAGTTGTGATTCCTTTGAGATCATTTTGGATCAATATTTACAAATCGACTCAATTCCTGCAATTCAAACAACTTGCATCAAAATAAGGGATTAATTAAGCCAATTGTTGCCTCAAAACCTAAGAAAATGGGAGTAAATAGTAGTACAAATCACTAGTTATCATATTTCACCTTGTAAACCCACTTGCAAGGTATATCTCTCTTTCTCTTAGGTAGCAGTACAACCTCCCAAGTTTTGTTCAGTTCTAAAGCTTTCAGTTCCTCTTCCATTGCTTCCTGCCAACCTGGATGTAATATTGCTTGAGAATAGGAAGAAGGTTCACTAATATAGGAAGTAGAATTGAGCAAAGACTGATTTGTAGAAGAAAGTGCTGTGAAAAGTAAAACAGCGGGTTGAATGGGTGGAGTGAAGCAGCAAGTTGTGAGACCTGTGAGGAAAACTGAGTTGCACACATAATCCTTAAGATATGAGGGTGGATTATGTGATCTAGTGGATTTCCCTACTTCATGAAGGTTTATAGGAACAAGTGATATAGGAGATGATCTAGATGATGAGGTAGGACTTGTGTCTTTGGTTGACGGAAAATGGCTTGAGTTGGTTGGGTTAGGCATTGAAGGTGAGGGTGAATTGGGACTTTCTGGCTCAATTTCAGTATGTCTGAGAAGTAATCTGCATTTTGGTCTAGGTGTGTGGTGACAGGGAAGAAGAAATTTATAGGTTTAGTAGTGGAGGCAAAAGGGTACTGATTTTCATAGAAGTACACATCTCTGGAAACACTCACTCTTCTTGTATCCAATTCTAGAACTTTGTATCCTTTTCTGCCCTAATAAATAACCCAAGAATACACAAGGTTTGGCCCTTGGATCAAATTTACTTCTTCCAGCAGCTAAGGTAGATGCATAGCAAAGACAACCAAAGCATTTCAAAGAATCATAAGAGGGTTCATGTTTGAATAGAATAAAATAAGGTGTCTTTCGTTTGAGAACCCTAGAAGACAGTCTATTAATCAGATAGGTTACGGTTAGACACATTCTCCCCTATAAGGATTAGGAAGTTTAGATGAAACAATAGGGCCCTTGCAATTTCCAATAGATGTTTGTGCTTCCTCTCAACCACCCCATTCTATTGAGGGGTTGCCACACATGATGTTTGATGTAGTATTCCTTGAGAAGCTAAAAATGTTGCCTCCGGAGTGCCTTTCCCAAGCTCAAAGGCATTATCAAACCTTATCTTTTGCACCCTTACACCAAACTGTCTTTCCACCATGATGAGGGAATTTTTGAGAAGACCAAAAGCATTGCTTTTGGTGCTCATAAGAAAAGTCCATACTGCCCTGCTATAGTTATCAACAACAGTCAAAAAATACTTGAAACCATTATAAGTTGTATCCTTGTAAGGTCCCCAAACATCTACATGGATAAACTCAAATGCCCTTATTGATTTAATTTGGCTTAAAGGAAAGGGAGATCTGATTTGCCTAGCTTTAGGACAAATTTGACAGAAACATTCAGAATTAGAAGGTAAGGAAATAAAAATGAGATGTTTCATTGATGAAAAAGGGCAAATGCCCTAACCTAACGGGCCAAAGGCTTACATTTGAAACTAAACTTGCTGAAACAGGAAAAGAAACTGACAACTGATTAAAACTATCTTTATTTAAAACTAAAACTGGTTCCACACTTGTGCTAGACTTAACTCCACTTGGCTCCAAAAGGTATAGTCCATCCCTTGCCTTACCAAAAACTTGTGCCTTCTTCACTAAAGGCCCATACATCATACAGTGACTTAAAGTGAATAAGAGAACAGAATGAAATTGTAAGCAAAACCTGTTAACAGATAATAGATTGTATCTGAAACTAGGTACATGTAAAACATTTTCCAAAATGAAGTTAGGTAGAACAGATATTCTTCCTATGTGGGTTACAATGACTTTGAAAGAATTGGGAAGATTTATGTTTAGGGGGACTGGCAGGGCTGTCGAAGAAATAAAAGCACTTGAGTCAAAACACATGTGTTCAGATGCACCAGAGTCAATAATCCATAGATTAGTATTAAAAACTGAAAGACAAGTTCCAGAATATCTAGCAATGGTACCAGCAACAACATTGGCATTGATATCAGTTCCAGAGTTGCTTGAGTCTCCTCCCATGACATGTTTGATTAATTGAACTAGCTGAGTGAACTGATCATGTGAGAGGTATTGATTGAGTGCTTCATTGTGATTGGTTCCATCAGGTTCTGTTCCTTCAGTTTGGAATGCCACATTGCTTCTAGTATGTGTTTGATTTCCTTTTGTGAATTCAAAATCTTCTGGAAAGCCTATAATTCTGTAACAATCATTTACAGTATGTCCTACTTTCTTGCAATAACTGCATGTTACATTTGGGTTGAACTTAGCTTTCCTTCCCTTGATAGTTGTGTTTCTTTGAGTAGTGTCCCTTTGATTCCCATTTCCAAACTTATGGTTTGCTGACTTTTGATATTGCATTTGATTCCTTTGCATCTGTCTCATTCCTCTTTGTGCAAAGTTGTTCTGATTTGTGACCATGAAAGATGAAGATTCTCTGGAGATTAGTGGGTCAGCAAAAACTTCTGGCTTTCATCTTGTAACATTAGGGAATATGCATGATTGATGGTTGGTAGAGGGTTCATCATCAAGATGGTTCCCCTTGCTTGACCATAGCTATTATTCATCCCCATTAGAAACTTAATAAGGCTTTCATCCTCTATTAATTTTTCCAATTTTTGCTTCCCTTCACATGTACATAAGAAAATGCACCTTATATCACAGTTGAGGGAGTCTAGTTCATCCCATAGTTTCTTAAGTTTTGTAAAGTAGGTTGCTATGTCACTGCTTCCTTGTGTCAACCCAGATAATTCCTTCCTTAGATGATAGAGCTTAGCTCCATTTGACTGTCCAAACCTACGTTCAAGGCTGGTCCAGAGGTCTCTAGAAGATTTAGTGTAAATGACATTGTCTCCTATGTCTTTGGACAGTGAATTAAGTAGCCAAGATGTTATCATGTCGTTACACCTGCTCCAAGCCTGAAAATCTGAGGAGGTAAGGGCTGGAGCAGGGCAAGTACCATTAATGAATCCTATTTTATTTTTGGCAGATAATGTTATGAGTACAGATCTTCTTCAACCTTGGAATCCTCTTCCATCGAAGGTTGTGTTGACAAGAGACATGCATGGCGTGTCAGAAGAATGGAGAAAATAGGCATGGTTTGAGTCGATGGTGGTGTTTCCTGCATTGGTGTTTTAGCCTATTGTTGTTTGAGGTTATCATCTGTGATCTAGGACTGATGTGAAGATGAAGAATGAAGATGAAAGTGACTGAAGGATTGAGCATTCACTGCTCTGATACCATGAAGAAATATTGAGGAGAAGACTGATGAAGAATTTTCTGTGTATTTCATTTCCTTCCTTTACATGTATATATACAAGATAAAAGAATCAAATTATGTTACTCTACTCTACACGTGTCATATTCCTATTTGTGTATCTGTAACTGCCTAGCTAAAGAATAATGACTACCGTGTATTTATTTACATTGTTCACGTGCTCAGCAAGCCCTAAAGATCCTTGTACTTTTTTGATAAATAACTTGCTTCTCAAGCAGCCTAATTGCATCTTATAATTATTATGCATGTTCTCTTCTTCTTCTTTTTTATTTATTAGATTGTTTTTGGCATGTTTCTGTCCATCTGAAAGATACATTGCACCTAGTCGTTTTCTTTTGTTTGAGTTGGTAATGAGTGTCGAAGTAATTTTTGGTAATTTAGTGTAAGTTCGTGAAACTTTTTATAACTTTTTCTGTTTGCGCTGCAACAACTTCATGTGAAAAGAGTTGGGTTAAATTCTGGTAGTGAGTGTTGAAGTAATTTCTACAATGACCCAAATGGCGAATTAACGTTCGCATTAGTGTATGAATTAACTCAAATATGTGTTATAAATATTTTCTTTCTCATATAGAAGAGAAATAACATATAAATTCATTATTGAATTCTTGATCATTTTGTACATTCATTAACTCTTTAATAATCGCGCGAAGCGCGAACATATTCACTAGTAAGCGGCGTTATAATTTTAAAAGAGACTAATGAATAAGTTACTGTAACAGCAAGCTGTGTTATTTTTTATATTTATACTCAATATTTTCGTTTTTCTTGTGCATATCTATTAAAAATATGACGAAACAATATCCAATGACACTACAAAAAAAATGAGGAAAACCGACCGCCAAAACCGACCAATGTTGGTCGGTAATTGGCAAAGATCGACCGAAAACCGATTGATTCGTGGCGGTCAGTAATCATAACGTTAGTAGAGCTAACCGATCAAAGTTGGTCGGTTTCTTGAAAAATAAATTATGCGGGACTCAAAAGTAGTTACCCGCCAAAGAATACCGGCTAAAGTTGGTCGGTTTCGTAAAAAAATTAATTTTGAAAAAATGTTTGGCCGACTTTTTTACCGACCAAAATCGGTCAGTCAACCGCGATCCGTTTTTACCGATTTTCTAGTAGTGTGACACCGCATATAACAAGGTGCATAACCCTGGTTATTGGTAGTCCTTTTTTTCTTTTTGGTGCTGGTAGTTTAGGCCTTAATGATAGTAACAAAAATTTTGGGAACTTTGTTTCGATTAATAAGTTTCCTAATGATGTGTAAAGTAGTTTTAATTTTTGAAGTTCTAGAAACCTAGTGATTAGCATCTACATTTAGTAGCTAATCAGGAGATTTCAACAAGATTTGAATAAGCTGGTGACCTAACACAACCATTCAAGGACTATTTCACTAGCTTTTGTGGCAATTTTATGTGATCTTTGGTATAAATAGGGTTTCTTTTTCAGATAACTTTCTAACCTTTTTTTGGATTTTTCATCCGGCGTCAGGTACTCATATTGGAGCTCGATTACATCCGGATTCACGCTGCATAGGACCGCATTCAGTGGCGGACCTAATGGCTAACGGGTTCGACTGAACCCGCTTCACCAAAAAATAATAATGTGTATATGTATAAATTAGTTAAAGATGTATAAATTTTGTATAAATATTTATTTGAACCCACTTGCCAACTACTATTTTACGACTAAAGTTATATACTTCTAAGATTGAACTCGCTTGTATAAAATCCACTGACCGCATTCGGGGGGAAGCGTTCCCTACCAAAAATATTTCCATACCCAAGGCTCGAATTCGAGACCTCTGATTAAGGGAGGAGCAACCCCATCCGCTGCACCGCATCCTTTGGTCGTAATAACTTTCTAACTTGCCTACTCTCCATTTTGACATACATTATCGTTTGAAAGGAGTGTCATTATTTTTAAATTTATTGGTTCTCTAAATTTTATGTGTATGCATAGTAATCGTACACAAGGCTTTTGTAGAGTCCAACATAATCTTATTACTCTCTTATAAGTTTAATTACCCTTCACCTATTTAAACTATACGTACATATTTAGATTACTTAAAATAAAATATATCTAAATGTTTAAAATTACTACTACTAAATATGAGTTAGTTGCTACTGCAGTAAGCTTCCGTTTGAAACAAAAGAAATATCAATTTCTTATTTGATTTAACTAATTTAGGTCGTTAAAAATTGCGAAAATCGTGTTACATACTCACGTAGTTAAATTTCTTTTTTCTATCTTTGCTCATCATCTCCAAAAATAGTCCACTCTCAATTAAGTGTAAAGCAATAAACTTTTTCCACTTTTTAATGTTTCCCAACGTTGTTATTCATTTATTTATTTTAATCGTTTTTTTTTTTTTTTTGTTCTTTCTTTTTGTGTTGTGTAAGTGGGAACAAAACGAAATTAAGAAAAAGACATAATTGGACCGTTTCAAAGCCGCAAAAAAATCACTCAGTTTCTAGGATGTACACCCTTTAACCGCGTTTAGAATTCTTATCTTTCCATTTTCTATTAAAGACTTCCTTCATAAGAAAAATCTCCACACGCTATTTTAAGGTTATTTTATATTTCCACAAATTACACATTTTCCCCAACATTTACTTTAAAATTCGTAGTATCTTCCCTCACATTCTGTAACTTTCATACTTCGTCATCATCAAAAGGTTCAAATGAGCCTAGGCTCGTTTGTTCCTATCTTTTAGTCTCTCCGAACAACCATTAAAGAAAGGCAAAGTCTTTTGGTTTATCTTTCTTTTACTTACCACTCATTGAGACTGAGGAAAGAAGTGAAAGGAAGTAGCTATGGGAAAAAAACTTGATGCTTTACTAGGAAGAAACTTCAAGACTGCTAGATTTAAAGCAACTGTAAATCTTGCCATTTCCAGACTTGCTGTACTCAAGAACCAGCGTCAGGCACGGTGCTCGATCGCGCGGTCCGATGTGGTTCAGCTCTTAAACCTTGGTCACCATGAAAGAGCTCTTCTCAGGGTACCCTACTTACTATGATTTTGATCATTTTTTTAGACTCGTTATCTTGTTCGACTGAATACGTTAAAGGGTAGCCTGATGTACGAAGCATCCAGGAAGGGTCGCACCTCAAGGGGTGTGACGTAGGCAGCATACCCTGATGCACCCTGATGCAAGTGTCAGTGGCTGATTTCACGGCTTCAAGCCATATAGTTTGACTGAATACGTTGTTCTTTTCTGTTAGTTTCTTGAATGGTTTTGTTTTGTGTTGATCTTGTTTTTTGTAGGTTGAGCAAGTGATCAAGGAACAGAACATGTTGGATGTGTTTGTCATGGTAGAAGGCTATTGTCTTCTATTAATAGAAAGGATCAACCTTCTTCAACAAGAAAAGTTGGTGTTTTTACATTGTTTTTTCAATCGTAGATCTATTGTTCTGTGTTATCACTTACTGAGCTTTTCATGATCTTTCTGTAGAGTGTGTCCTGAGGAATTGAAGGAGGCGATATCGAGCTTGATTTATGCAGCTTCAAGGTGTGGCGAGTTCCCAGAACTTCAAGAGCTTCGTGTTATTTTCACGTCAAGGTTTGGGAAAGAATTCGCAGCTCGTGCTGTTGAATTAAGAAACAATTGTGGAGTAAATCCTAAGGTAATATTACTATATTAGAACACCTGGTTTAGTACTATGTTAGTCACTATAAAGAATAGCATGTTAATGTCTTGACATTTCATGCAATGTAGATGATTCAAAAGCTGTCAACAAGGATGCCTAGCTTAGAACATAGAACCAAAATACTGAAGGAAATTGCTTCAGAGAATAACATTGTTTTGCAAATTGAGGAAGCAGTTTTGGAAACTACAGAGGTATGTTCCAGAAAATTCAGGTCCACGAAATTCTCGCTCGTGAGACCATCCCATAAAAGTTTAAGCGGTTAGAGAGGGCATAATATTTTTCACTTAATTTATGTCTTTGACAATTCTCAAACTCACTCAAGAATTAATACACAGAAGTTGAGCATTTTTCTTACTGTTGATAATAGGAGAAGAAGGATACTGTGAAAAGGCAGAACCAGCCTGAGGAAGATCTATCAAGTAAATCAGGAGAATATAGATACGAACGTCGCTTGCCAGTTCTACCTCAAGATGTAGACCATGAAGTTGGGAGAAAATATAAAGATGTAGCAGATGCGGCACAAGCAGCTTTTGAATCTGCTGCTTATGCAGCTGCAGCTGCAAGAGCAGCCGTTGAACTCTCTCGGTCTGAATCGCGTGATCCAGATGACCCGAATAGTCCAACTCAGAAGCCAAGGAATGTATCAGTCTATCGTGAGGATTTAAAATCCGAGTTTCGTGCAGGAAAGGAGAAGAACAATAAGGAGATGAATGCTGGGGATGTAGTTGAGGAAATCCAGCCTACCCAGAACTATGGTTTTCATTCTGAAGCCAACCAACTCCCTGATGGAGATGAGGAGGAAGAACTCAAACAGAGGACTTTTAAAGAGCAGTTCAAAAGATCAGTCTCTGCTTCAAGTTCTGATTCAGCAGATGACATTCTTGATGATGAGGTTATACGTCCAGGGCACGGGGTAATCTTCGATGAAGTCGATGATGTAGGAAAGAAAAGCAGAATTCTGTCGTTGAAAAGTCCTAAGAATGAAGTTTTTGGTTCTGAGAAATCAAACAGCAAAGATATTTCTATCGAAGGGGTCGGCAGAAACTCTTGGTACTTCATTGATAATGAAATTTCTCCAGGGTACGAAGCAGGAAATGAAAAGGAAGTTGAAGGATTCACGAAGGAAGGTGCAGAAAACCTAGACATAAATAAGACGCCAATATCAGTGAGAACTAGAAGGAACTATCACTGGTGACCAAGGACAGATAGAAGTTTGCAGAGATTTTGCGAGTTGGAGTGTATATTGTGTGCTTTGTCAATATATAATAGCTTCATATTTTCTTTATTTTTGATGAGGATTTGTAAGTTTGAGCATATATTTTGTGCTTTGACAATATAATGTAGCTTCCCTTTTTGTTTATTTAGTTATGAGCTCTGGACAAATTATATGATGTATTATCTAAACTTTGTTGATTCTTGAGGGTTAAAATTTTGATGCTATGAGCTATTATTGCTATGAAAGAAGGTAGAGCTTGTAATTTCAGTCCATCACACCATCTAGCTTGCAGCAAAGATATGAGCTGGTACATCAGAAAGCTCATAGATAAATTGAAGACCACAAAAGGCACATAGGGAATATAGTTCAATTGCCACTTCAAAGAATAGATGAGCTGTAATAACCACACACAGTAAAATATGAACAAATAAAAAAATGAGAATTACTGCAAGTTAAATGACAATCAAATCTGAATCTCTTTTGTTTAAGGCTAAACGGATATAGTTATTCCCCAACAATGAGGCAGCTCAATGGCAATCTCGAAGATGTAAAGCACCCAGATTGTGCTGTATATTTTAAGTACATTTTAATAGCTTATTCAGTCTGTCCGATACTGTCAAAACTTCCTATCCCATATCAGTTTGTGTTTTGAACCTAAGATCACTTGCAGTTCAAGTCATATAATGTATCATGGAAGGTAGTGAACAACAGTAAAGCAGACAGAAATCTCAGAAAGGAAGATTAACAACTATAAAAATACCAAAATTACACAATTGCAAAGTCTACAAATATATACTCATAGAACACTGGATCGAGCATATTCCTATAGTAAAGTATAACAAGTAAATATAGTCACTAGCCTCTAGCACGCGTCTTGCCATGTTGCATCAGGTCAGCAAAAGACTGAAAATTCACACCAACATCCTCATCATTCTCAATTCCAAGTTCCTCCTGAAATGCACATGAAAATTAGGAGTATACTTGACAATGAACAAGCACCAATACAAAGACAAACTGATTATACCTTAAACTCTTTAGGATTTTTGGGAGAGTTCTCAGTAATGGCATCCCATACATCTCTGAACATCCTTTTTCGCCTTCTCCACTGATTTAAGGCTTCAGAATACAACCCCTCAATGGCTTTTCTTTCTTCTGGACTTACCAGGGTTACACCTCCCCGCAATTTAATTAGTTTCTTTTCCATCTCATCAACCTGAAACGATAAAGAAGTCAGGTTATTTTTCAAGTTATGCTGGAGACCAGATCCATATGCTAGACACTTTCTCAGATTCTTCATATCCTACCTCTTTTCTCAGTTTGGCTTCTTTAGCATGTATCTCTTCCAGGGTCAAATTTGACTGCAGAGACTTAATTTCTGCAAAGCACCATTATAGTTTACAAGTGAAGTCACTCAATCATCAAAGTTGAAGATTATCAAATTCAATAACTTCACACAAATTCGTATTAATAACTCATAGACAACAGCAAAAGAGTATCAATTAAGAATACCTGCTTCAACCTCACTGGTGGCTTTCTTCTGTTCATCCAACTTTTCTTGTAGATTGGCATTTTCTTCCTTCATTTTGTTAAGCTCTTCACTGTCTGGGATATCAAATTGATCTTGCCGAGCCAGATAGATTTTCTGCTTGCCATACTCTTTAAATGATATCTTACCGCTGTCACAGAGATTATCCAGGGCTTTTTGTATTGGAGCCTTTTTAAGGTTAAACTTTTGCAGTGAATCTGCCACATTTTGGACATTCAATGGTCTATTTTGCTACATAAACACCGTGAAAGAAAAAAAGGAAAATCAGAAACTGTAAAACTCAAAATATAAGAAATTTGCAGAGATGTTTCTATGCAATAACAAGATTTAGGGAGTGATAGCAAACTGACAGCTAACTTGAAAAACAAACAAGGAAGAGTACAACATCACAGATATTGATAAGCCGTATCCTCTGTGTCAAGACAATTTTTTAGGTATAAAAGGGAATATATTGTGCACACACCCATAGCAACAACAAATTAAGCTCCAAGTGAAGCTGTAATTCATCTATATCTTCCACTTGCTTTCTCTAAAGTTTTGAAAGAAAATTTTACAGAGAAAGCAATGTAGTACTCTCTTTGTCCCTGTAGTAGACTTTCCTTTTTATTTTGTCCCATAAAGAATGACACATTTCTATATTTTGAAACAATTTAACTTTACATTTTTTATTTTACCCTTGATGAAATGATTTATTGCCACAAAATGTCTATTGTAAACCACAAGCTTAAGAAGTCTTCATTTCTAAAACTCGTGGGCAGTCAAACATGGCCGCATAAAATGGGAAAGAAAAGCTAATCAGTTCGACAAACAACAGTTCTCGACGTGTATACCCAAATCTTCAACGGAAAAAAAGGCTACAAAATGTAAAGTACTGATCACTCCCTTATCCAAACATTAACAGTACTACAGTGTGCCTGACAACTTTTACTACATATCTCTGCTAATATTAAGCCCAAAATTCCAATTGATGTTTCCAATTGAATATCTATACCGCTGAAGCACACTAGGATTAGTTAATTTCAGTAAAATTATCCATTTCTCTTAAAATAATAACACTCTTAAAACACAATTTTGATATCTCTAAACAATAATCCATATTTTAGGCTTTCTTTTCCTATCAAACTACTTTAATTTACACAGTGCAGTTGATGAACCAGCGTATCAAAAGAAACTATAAAAAAAATGGCAAATGCACAAACTCTAGAAATAACGAATTAAAGTTTGTTACCTCGTTCACGAAATTGAGCACGATTCCTGCAAATTTCCAAATACGAAAAAATCGATAAATTTAGGATCTGTAAATCGAGATTTTTTAGATACGAATATATTCAATTCGATTTTGAGCAAAATATTGTTAATAAGATAAAAGTTAATAGTGTAAGATGAACTTGAAGGAGAGAAGAAGGTTACGATTATACCTTCGGTGTTATCTGCTTTAGGAGCCATTGATGATAAGGAAATTCCCAGAGCTCCTTAGCGCGGGAAAAAGCTTCTAGCAGAATTTTCTCTACTTTGAATTCCAGGGAAAATCGTAGAGCTATAAAAAAGGGGCACGAAATGCGTTGGCACGGTGTCGTTTAAAGGTCGTGAGAATACCAATCCTCTAATACGAAAAGAGGATTCTTACTTCGCAAGTCACCGGGCTTTGAAAAGATAAATAGCCCATGGACCTCGATGTCAAGGACCAACCCAAATCAGAAGTAGCCTAATTTATAGACGGTAGTTAAAAAATAGTTACAGTTTCAAAAATAATCGAATTTTAACTGCTATATCATGTAAAGATAAAAAGTGGAAAAAAATATCTTTAAAAATCCGAAAAATAAAATTCAGCATAATATGCTGGAGTTCGAATTTTTTACGTATGAGATTACATCATAATATGATGGAATTTCACAATGTGCTGAAGTTCCAACATAATATGCTGAAAGTTTATATGTACAAGTTCCAAAATTCAGTATATTATGCTAGAACTTTGAACTGGATTTATCTCCAAATAAAATGACAGCTATTTTTTATGATTTTGTGAATGTTGTCTATTTTCTTATTATCGATCCAAAAATTGGCTAGCTCATACTATTTTCACCCGGTAAACTAGTAATGATATGGCACATTATGGGCTTCTAGTTCAGGATAAGTCCAAATCAAACTACTCGGCCACGTAAAAATTGTGCGGGGCGCCCTATTTGGTCGCCCCCATTTAACATATACTCATATTTATAAAATTATTTAACATATACCCTAATGTTTACAACTTCAGGCGCCGCCTTCCTGATACTTGTGCAAAACTTCAGCTTATTTAGTGCTGAAGTTTTTACAAATGAACTAAATAACTTCAGCATCTTCTGCTGAAGTTTTTGAAAAAACTGTATTGCAAAACTAATGAATCCAGGACAAACTTCAGCTTATCTAGTGCTAGAGTATTTACAAATGAACTAAATAATTTTAGCATCTTCTGTTGAAGTTTTTGAAAAAGCATTATTGCAAAACTAATGAATCCAGGGCAAAACTTAGATGTGCTGAAGTTTTTACAAATGGACTTAATAACTTCAGCATCTTCTGCTGAAGTTTTTGAAAACGAACTAAATAACTTCAGCATCTTCTGCTGAAGTTTTTGAAAACGAACTAAATAACTTCAGCAGAAGATACTGAAGTTTTTACAAATGAACTAAATAACTTCAGTATCTTCTGCTGAAGTTATTGAAAAAGCTTTATGACAAAATTAGTTAATCCAGGACAAAACTTCAGCTTATTTAGTGCTGAAATTTTTACAGATGAACTAAATAAGCACTTCTGCTGAAGTTTTTGAAAAAGCCTAGAATGCTGAAGTTTTGTGTGATTGTCTTTGCTACTTCAGGCCCGTATGCCTGAAGTTTATGCGAAAAGCATGTACGCTTGCAATTTTTTTGCAAAGCGGGTATAAGTTAAAACGTGACCTAAAAAGCGGGTATGGGCGCAAATGCCCCCTCGGCCACGGTTTTAGTTTTGTGCCCGTTTTAAAAAAAATGTTCAAAAATAACCTCGGCACTGTATATCTATCTATATCTATCTATCTATCTATATCTATATATATTATTATAAAAGCACGAATAATTTTTGTTAAATGTTGAACGACTAAACTATTCTTAAAATATTGATCGACTTTTATGCCCTTTAATATTTGTATAATTTAAGGATCTAACTGTAATTAAATTACTCCATGATAAAATTTTCTCTTTCGATTTAAATTACACATACATCGACCCCATAAACTTGATCCTACTTGAATTAGAAAAGCACATTCATAATTTTCTTTTAAAAACTAAAGTGTCTTACGTAACTTACTACAACATATGTTGTAGATTGATTTTTAACTTATGAGCAAATTTTAAATGATTTACCGGTTCATAAAGATGATAAAAAAAATTATAAGACTTATGGTACTTGTTTTTTTCCTATATTTTCCCAATTGAGAACGTATATATTTTACAACTATTTATTTTTGTTTTTATATCTATTTTATTATAAAAGTACTCTTAGAAAGCTAAATGTTGATGGATTAAAATATTCTTAAAAATATATATCATCTTTTTGCCCTTCAAAACATACATTTGTACAAAAAAATAAATGCATGTTGCTTGATAGAGGTACCGTATTTGGGACTATTTAATATATTAGATACCGAAGTCAACTAATAATAGATGTTAGAATTTTTAATGGACGGATTCATCTCTCATATCAACAAGAACAAGAGTCCAATTTCAATCAATTTTCAAGTTTCAAGTGTATACTAATTGCACATGAATAAGAACACTTTAAACCACATGTTCCTTAATCTATATATAAAATGTTTCATTAGCATGTTAAAATTCTTTTTCTTCTAAAAAATTAACTTTTTAATGTTAAGCCTCGATATGCAGATGCAAATTGCATATAACATGCAATTTTTATCTCTTTAAGTATTTGGCTTTTGTTTTAATTTTCTCTATCGAACAGATCTTACTCTCAATGGAGTCATTTCGATATGACCTAGGAACTTACAGAATATCGAACTTGGATAATCGGTAGAAGAATGATTGGCTAGATCATTTGCTTCACTGCGGAAGAATCCCTTTCTACGCTACGTTCCCAATAAAAAGCCGTCATCCTTCTGTCGCCTGTTAGCTAAGTATTTGGCTTTTGTTTTAATTTTCTCCTTGTACCTACTTATCGAATTTAAAGTTTTTCTTAATAATATTTAATTGTCTTGTGACCAATCAATTGCAAATGGGAACAGTACTACCAAACCAGAGTGCAATTACTTGGTTTTACCATGCTTATAATATCAAAAAATAAATTATTTTTTATTTGGTAAACTTGTTTATTTGTCTTTCATAAATATAATTGACTAAAGATCTACGTGTCTTGCACGTAGCATAGAGACTAGTACTATATTAAAAGTACGAATGCCTTTAGTAATCGTTTGCCTTTTTTGCTCTTTAAAAATAAATTTTATAAAGGATAAAATTATAATTTAGTTATTCTCCTAATATTAAGGACTTTAATATCAAGTACAATTTTAGTAATTAAATACTTCCTTATTCCCTGATATTTAGGAGTTCTAAATCAATTAAAATTTTAAATTTATGTTAAATGTTGTTTTCCTAATAAGAACAAAAAAGTATTTAAAAAAAAATACTTACATAGAAGGTAAGTTTCTTTTCCTACAACTAACGATAAACGTTTTGTAATATTTGTCTTGTTACCAATTTTGCCTCTTTATTTTCCTTTCAAAAGAAACTATTTGTTATTCTTAAAATTTTAATCAGTAAGTATGCATTTAAAAACTTGGTCATTAAAATATATATTTTATCTATTTACTATACTAAAAGCACGAAGATCCTTAGTTAAATATCGTTCGCTTTTTTACCCTTAAAAAATAAACTTCACATTAGATAAAATTGTAATTTACTTATTATTCTAATATATAGGACTTTAAATTTTATTAATTTTTTTATTATTAAAACTTTCCTTAATTGAATTATGTAGAATATTAAGGACTTTAAAGTAGAGATTATTTGGGAAAATAGAAGTAATATTATGTTTATTTTCCTTGTATATCCGACGGCAAATTCATTGGAGATATATTTCACATTCATTCTTCTTATATTGGGGAACTTATAATTCTTCTTATTATAAGTGTAATTTAACTTATTAACAAATCATATATAATTTTTTTGAGGTTTTGTTCTATTGAGTTCCCTAAAGTTATTTTTTAGGGGTCTTTTGGTTTGAATATGGCTTACGTCGGGATAAGTTATACTGGTATAAGTTATGCTGAGATAAATTATGCGAGTTATGTTGGGATTGTTTTTTATCCATTGTTTGGTATGTTGTATTAAATATGACAATTGCATAATTTGTAAGAAGAATGTGTAAGTTATACTGGTACTAATTACCCCACCCTCTATAAGATATATGTTATCCCGGTGTTAATTTTAATTATGGGATAACTTATATCTGGTTTGCTAACCAAACGAAGTATTAAGGTGATATTAAATTTTGGCCAAATACATAGACAACCCCTCTAACTTGGCACCAATTTTCATTTTGGCACTTCATCTCAGTCTCGTTCCATTTGGCACTCCAACCCCATTTAATATGTTTCATTTTGACACAAAAAGTTGACTTGTCACGATTGGTGAATTTCCTCACTTGGTAACCGCGGGAGGCTCTATTTTAAGTGCCCAACCTCCTTCCTCATTATTTCTTTCGTCTACACTCCCAAACAAATTCCTTGGTTACTCTCGAACTCCATATTCAGAAAGCTTCAAAGCTTTGCCGTATTTTAGTTCCTTTATTTGTTTTTTTTTAATTGCTCAAAATCCATATCTTCATTTGAAGCTTGAAGTTCCAAACTTCTAGAATGTTGGTGATATCTCTAGTGGGTTCAACATTGTCGAAGTTCAATTTGTACCGGGAAAGGCCATTGTTAAGTCCTGTATACCTTTTGTTTGTGTACCTTTTCCTGTACCTATTATGGCAGAAATGAAACTGGTTTTAGGTACCAATTATGTTCAGCTGTAATCCGTGGTTTCATCACCTACAACCAGGGATTTTGCGAACGAGATTAGAGTTTCATTATCTATGACTAAGGATTTTTGGAACGATATTAGGGTAGAGAAAATAAGCAGGGGCTCTTATTTTACCCATAGCCCATCTGGGTTATTAGTTTAGGAATCCGGGTATTTAGCTAGACCCGATTGACATGGATTAAAAAATAGTTGGCTATATTTAATTGGATAGTTATTACACCTCAGAAGTCTTTATACACACGCTCTTTATATTTTACACTTGGTCAGTTTTTTGTGTTAAAATGGAACATATAAAATGGAGTTGAAGTGCCAAAATGGAACAAAGCGAAGATAAAGTGCCAAAATAAAAAATGGTGCCAAGTTAGAGGGATTGTCTATGTATTTGACCTTAAATTTTTATACTAACATTATACCTTCTTATACTTCATACCAAATGACACGTTAGTGACAGACTTATGTAAGTATTTCTATATGTCTCGAATTGAAAAAAGATTCTTCAAATAAAAATGATAATTCTTTTTTTTCAAATTTTCTCAGTCTCTATAGTTTTAAGAATTTTTTTAGCCAAATTGCCACCACTCTGCTGCCACAAATTGATTATTTCAGCTGACTGATTAAGCAAAATAATCAGCTAAACAATTACGACAAATTGCCACCACACTGATTTTGTTTACATTTTGGAATAAGGTAGTTAAAGTTTTACCGGATTGACAAATCTTGCATTTGTTGTTCAAGTAATACACATTGATTTTGTTTACATTATCAATAGAATTTAATATACTGTAACATATTACGGTCAAACCACTCTATAACAACATTTCTATATAATAATCATTCACTATAAAAGTCAAAAAAAATTCGAAATCAATTTTTATGTTATATTATAATGTATGTCTACTATAACTGTATTTTACTACAATAACCAAAGAATGTCGAAACAACAAGGTTATTATAAATAGGTTTGAATATAAATACTTCATATATGGACAATGCATAGACCTTATGGGAAAAATTAAAAAATAGTCAGATTTACAATTGGTCACTAAAAAACAACCATATTTTCAAAAGTAATCGAAATTTAGCCATTTTTCATGTAAAGATAAATCTGAATGAAAATACTGTTCGAAATCCGGAAAATACTCCAGCATAATATATTGGACTTCCAGCATAACATACTAGAATTCCAGTATAATATATCGGTCTAGCATAATGCTGGAAGTTCATACAGAAGTGCTCCAATCTCCAGTATATTATGCTGGAACATTCCGCGTGTTGGAGTTCCAGTATAATATGCTGAATGTTCATACACATGTGCACCGATTTCCAATATATTATGTTGGAACTTTCCGTGTTGTAGCAAAATAGTGATTATTTTTCAATGACTTTGTAAACGCTAACTATTTTTGAGTGACCAGTCCGAAAACTGACTAGCCCGTGCTATTTTTACGGGCCATATGCTCCTTTTTCTCCCAGTCCACCTCAAATTAAGAAGAAATCTTGAAATAAAAATGACAGTTCCTTTTGCAATTTTTCTCCATTCACTATAGTACACTTAAAAAGAAGAGGACTTACCCCAAACAAAACTGAACAGAATTCAAAAAATTTAAGCCTTAGATAAAAAACCAAAAGCAATTAGGACAAATTGCCACCACTCTGCTGCCACAAATTGATGATATCAGTTGCTTGATTAAGCAAAATAATCATCTGTTTTTGTGATATCCACGGCTTGCTCTCTAGTGTTGTTTTCAGCTCTTCCCATGCATCTTTCCTTGGCCAAAAGAAATATGGACTCAAAGGAACAGAACCATGTCCTGGTAACACTTGATCAAGACCAAGTCCTATATTCTTTTCCATCCATATGAATTTTAACACCAGCCTTGGCTTCTCAATTACCTTTTTCTTCGAATCAGCCTTCTGCAAAAATCAAGAATTCACCAAAATTCAACCAAAATATTTTACTACAGTCAGACCTCTCTATAACAGCATCCTTATATAACAACGCTTCATTATAAAAGTCAAGCTTTTCCGGAACCAATTTCATGTTATGTGTTTACTATTATGCTCTTTATAACAGCACTTCGCTATAAGATCCAAAAATATTCGGAACAAACGAAGCTGTTATAGAGAGATTTGATTGTATATCATTTTTCAGGATATGAAATTTATGGGTTCTGCGCATACCACGGAACTCATAGTTCTTCTTACTTATTGCGTTTGTAATTAAACAATCCCTCCAGTCCACAATAATTGACCATTTTACCTTTTTATTTTGGTTCAAAATAAGTGTCAATTTACATTAATCAAAAAGGAGTTAATCTTATTTTTCCAAAATTTGCCCGTAGTTACATATTCCGATGTGTCAAGATAATAATTAATTAAGGTTAATTTAATAAATACATATTTTTTCCTCTAGGAGTCCGTATTTCCTTAACAGGGGTGTCAAAGATAAAGTGGTCGCTTATTGTGGACCGGAGGGAGTATTTATACATATTTAATGATTTTTTAGTTCAAATATAAGATCTAAGCAAAAGCTAATGGTTCGGCCAAAACCGTACTTAATACGTCGCTCCTGTCTTTTAGGCTCATTCTCATAGTCGCATTTAGGACGAGTTCTGTATATTCAATTGAATCCATCGTTTTTGCTTAAACTATGTTTGCATAAATGCAGATGCACTATGTATTTGATGTATTCAATTGAACATAATTTTTGACACGAAGCAAAGATCATTTTTTTGATCGACGAGTAATTGATGGGATGACTAACGGGGTTGGGTTATTAGTTTCATTGTAGGAGAAAGTATCAAATATATAAGGGGCGGACGTATCTCTCGTGTATCTTCCCAAAAGAAAAAAGATCTGTGAGTTGTTTCCTAAGTCCGAAAGAGAGTACATATTTTAAAAAAATACTCCACTAAAATGTCAACAATTATTAAATTTCGGAGCCCATAATTTCAGAAATGCAATAGCTTCAGTAATAAAACAAAGAAGGTACAATTCATCAAATTTAAATTTTAAATCTGAAACATTTAAATGTATCATATGATAAGGTCACACTCATTTTAAACCTATCTTTTCTGGTTCCAACTATGCATACATATCAAGGAACATTTAAAATAGATTAAAAGGGAAGTCCGGTGCACTAAGCTGGTCTATTGTAAGCAGTTTTATCCTACATTTCTACAAGAGACTATTTACACGGCTTGTGTTAAGGGTTGTCCGGATTTTATAACCATATTTGGCTAGTCCTTTTTTCTTGTAGGAAAAGG
>ML280186.1:0-37683 GCA_005239495.1 Nicotiana undulata
TTTTTGAGCTTACATCAATTGACTTACGATGTCCTCTCACGTACGAAAACATGGGGTGTAACATGCTTGGCACCTCCGTGCCGGACCGTATCTTTAAGAACACATAACTGACGATCATCATATTGCTGGTCTCGAATACTATCAAACAATGAAGAACGGGCCACAGTATAAGCTAAAACACTGCCAGTCTCTGAAGCATCCAGTCTTATGAATCGATTGGCCAAGGCATGAACATCTAAAGTGTCACGACCCAAAATCCTAACTCAGGTCGTGATGGCGCCCAACAGCGGGGTCAGGCAAGACAACATTTAAACTACTACGGTTCCTTCTCATTTGCCTTAAACATATCAATATATATACTAAGTTACAAAGCTTAGATTATTAACCGCTTAGGGCTAACTAACCAGTTTTAAACAAAACAGTCATAATGAGGTGTGAGTCAAAAATATGCATATATGTACGGACATAATCTACACAAATACTACGTGTGTGCCAGGAACTAGTAGTCACGAGTATCACGGGCATACTAACTAGATATACAAAAGGTAGAATACACAATCCCACTGTCTGAAACAAATACACGGGAACATAAGCAAACGAAACTCCATGGTGCTGCTGAGGATCATTAGGAGAAGCAGCTCACTGTGAAGTCAGGTCCGCTACAGTCAATATCTATCTCCGGTCTGATAACCAGATGCACCCGCCTCAGATCCTGTACATTTAAGTACAGAAGTGCAGCATGAGTACATAAATAAATATGTACCTAGTGAGTATCCCGTCTAATCTCGAAGAAGTAGTGACGAGAGGTTGACTTGACACTCACTAAGGTCCAACAGTATAATATATGACTGGATGTAACGAAATAAAGTAGACATGTAAGACAATGAGCAGCAAATACGTATCAAGAATCCAGGTAACTACTGAAAGTAAACAACAATGTACATTTTCCTTTTCCCCAAATATCTGTCAAGCCAATATCAATAAAATAGTACCAAATAGTCATGTGCACACAAGGATAAGACAATCGGCCGGAGTCGAAGTAATATCTAATCACTGAATAGTCGTAAAGCTTCCCCCGCTCGCGAATCATACTTGCGACTCAGGTGCTGACACATTTATACCGAATTACCATAAAGCTTCCCTCGATCGCGAATCATACCTGCGACTCGAGTGCTGACTCTTATATATACATATATATACCGAATTTGTCAATAAGCTCAGTAGGGGCTATTCTTTGTAACAAGGATTAATCAACTGGGAATTAAATACAACTTTCCCCATTTCCATACTAATTCCATGATAATAAGCAACCCAAAGTACGCTAAGGATACATATACGTCACATAAAATATGCTTGTGAGCCCTAAAACTACCCGACATAGCATAATAGTCTCTACGTACGGACTCTCGTCACTTTGTACGCACGTAGTCCCCAAAACAATCACACACAGCATATAGAACACCTATGTGGACAGTTCCCTCTTAGAAGGTTAGAAAGGAGACTCACCTTGTGTCGAATCTACCTCTCGTACCAAGAACGCGCCCGAAACTCCGAACTCTACACCTGAGGACTCGTAAATGGAGTAGGAAAAATCCGTATAATATTCTTGGAAAAGGTTTCACCATACTTCGTTAGAATCGCAAAACGTAATTATGTTGCTAAGACTTTAATAATTCTTGTTGGGTTTTTTGTAAGAATTGATTGCAAATAAAATGGCTAACATCTACTTCATCCAGAAAGTAATGTGAGGTCCTAACGTTTCTGTTCTTAGTTTTGGAATATTTCAAATGAAATTAGCATGGTTTGTTTAGTGTTTAAGTGAAAGACTTTGGTTAGTCAAAATCTTGGAAATGAAATATGTTGTGTCTTCATGACACCTTAGCAAGGAATGACTTAGTCATTCCTTGTAACATGGCTAGCTGCCACGTGGGGTTGTGGGTGGGATATTTACTCTTTATCTACTTATTAGGTAATGTCCCATTTTTTCGGTAATTAACCAACTACCCGCATAATTAATAATTATCTCAAATTACTTAAAGTTCTACTTATTTTTAATATACTTTATATATACTTTATACATTATACTACCATGGTCATATAGTACCTTGTATGGTACTAGTCCATAATTATCGGGTATTGATTTTAGACATGAAAGTTTTACGGGTCTTTACATCCTCCCCCACTTAGAATCATAACTTAAGAATTTCAAGTTCTTGATTTCTATAACAATGTACCGGACCGACCTATACTACTCAGAATGACACCAAACTTTGCAGGCATGTCATAAATGACATAACGGAACTATTCCCGGTCCTGAAATTCTGTTCGGACCTCAATAACATAAAATCACGTTCCAAACCAAAATTTCAAACTTAAGGAAATTTTTATTTCTATATTGGGCGCCGAAATACTCCCGGTTCATCGAAAACCCGTTCCGAACATATGCCCAAGTCTGAAATCATCATACGAAACTACTGGAGCAGTCGAAACTCGATTCCGAGGTAGTTTGATCGAAATGTTTGACCGAAGTCAAACTTGGCCAAAAAGGCCAACCTTAAGGAACCAAGTGTTCCTAAAGCACTCTAAACACTTCCAAAACCCGAACCACCCGTCCCCGCAAGTCATAAATCATAAGAAGCCTCTATGGGAAGTCTCGAGGTAGGGGAATGGGATCCTAATACGCGAAACAACCGGTCGGGTCGTTACATAAAGCAAGCAGTCGCTCCCCGACCAGTATATAAGCAAGACTACCCATGTTGACTGACTTCCGGCTCAAAGCATCAGCCACCACATTGGCCTTCCCCGGATGATATAAGATGGTAATGTCGTAGTCCTTCAACAGCTCTAACAATCTTCTCTACCTTATATTCAACTCTTCCTTCTTGAACAGATATTGCAAACTCTTATGATCTGTGAACACCTCACATGACACACCGTACAGATAATGCCTCCAAATCTTCAACGCATGAACAATGGCTGTTAACTCTAAATCATGAACTGGATAGTTCTTCTCATGAACCTTCAACTGATTCGAAGCATAAGCTATAACCTTGCCATCCTGCATCAACATTGCACCAAGTCCAACCCGTGAAGCATCACAATACACGGTATATGGCCCTGAACTTGTGGGCAAAACTAACAACGGTGCCGTGGTCAAGGTTGTCTTGAGCTTCTGAAAGCTCGCCTCACACTCATTTGACCATCTGAACTGGGCACCCTTCTGAGTCAACTTGGTCATCGGGGCTTCCATAGATGAAAAACCCTCCACAAACTGACGGTAATAACCTGCTAAGCCCAAGAAACTCCGAATCTCTGTAGCTGAGGTGGGTCTAGGCCAATCTCTGACTGCTGAAATCTTCTTGGGATCCACCTGAATACCCTCTGCCGACACCACATGACCCAGAAATACAAATGAACTCAACCAGAACTCACACTTCAAAATTTTGGCATACAACTGACTGTCGTTCAGAGTCTGGAGGACGACTCGAAGGTGCTGCTCATGCTCCTCTCGGCTACGGGAGTAAATCAAAATATCATCAATGAAGACTACAAACGAATCCAAATAGGGTCTGAACACTCGGTTCATCAGATCCATAAAAGCAATTGGGGCATTTGTCAACCCAAAGGACATCACCAAGAACTCATAATGCCCATACCGAGTGTGAAAGTTTGTCTTAGGGACATCAGACACCCTAATCCTCAACTGATGGTAGCCCGATCTCAAGTCAATCTTGGAAAACACTATGGCACCCTGAAGCTGGTCGAATAAATCATCAATCCTCGGCAAGGGATACTTATTCTTGATAGTAACCCTGTTCAATTGCCGGTAGTCAATACACATTCCCATTGTGCTATCTTTCTTCTTAACAAACAACACTGGCGCGCCCCAAGGAGAAACACTAGGACTAATAAAGCCTTTAGATAGCATATCCTGTGACTGATCCTTCAGCTTTTTTAGCTATGGCGGGGCCATACGATATGGCGGTGTAGAAACGGGTTGATTGCCCGGAGCCAAATCAATGTAGAAGTCAATATCCCTGTCGGGTGGCATACTCGGCAGGTCAGCAGGGAATACCTATGGAAACTCACGAACAATGGGCACAGACTCCATAGGAGGAACCTCGGCACTAGAATCACGAACATAGGCCAAATAGGCCAAACAACCCTTCTCGACCATACGCCGAGCCACGAAGAATGAACAGGAGTCCCCCTCCACTACAATCGGGGTGCTCCCAATAAGGCCAAGGTCACAGTCTTGGCATGACAGTCCAGAATAGCATGATAGGGAGATAACCAATCTATCCCCAAAATGACATCAAAATCGACCATATCAAGAAGTAAAAGATCTACACGAGTCTCAAGACCACCAATGACCACTATACATGACCGGTAGACTCGACCTACCATAATAGAATCACCCACCGGTGTAGACACATATTTAGGAGTACTCAGAGAATCACGGGGCATAATCAGATAAGGAGCAAAATATGAGGACACGTAAGAAAATGTAGACCTCAGATCAAACAAAACCGAAGCATCTCTGCTGCAAACTGAAACCACACCTATAATGACTGCATCAGAAGCCTATTCAGATAATCCGGCGAGCAACGGCCATCCTGGCAGGAGCAGTCTCGCTCCAGTTCTCCTAACTACCCCGTGAGCCTCCTATTCATCCAGTCCCATACACTGCGTCCGCACTTCTAGAACTTCATCGGTATACTTCGCTGATGACTCCTAAACTACATACGGCCTGATTCCTGTAAAACCAGGGAGATGTAGACAACTCAGAAACCAGGGTGCGACCTAAATCTCTTCAAACCGTTTCGCTCGGTCAAAATTGGCCCTCATATCTTTACCCGACAACTCTTTCATCCTTCCCGGGTGAGGGCAGCTGCTGATACCCAATTTTTCCTCAAACTATTTTAAAATTTGCATATATACCTTCAAAATCACTTTTTATAATAACTGGTATTTTTTCATAATTTTCCATATTTTTATTAATTCCCTTTCCAATTTATTTAGTACTTTATATTCAATAATTATTCATAAATTACATTATAAATAATTTCAAAATATTTTTTAGCTTAATATATCTTTTTAATCCTATTAGGATTTATTTATTTCATAAATTAGCCAATTTCGCATTATTTGGCTATAACTACAATAACTTTGCAATTATAGCCTAATTATACATTGTATGCTAGTTCAATTCAATAATTAGTCATTTTATATTTTAAATACTAGTTAATCACTTTAATTTCACCTATTTAGACTTAATTTCATTTCATATAATTATTAGCTATTTTTATTAATTATTTATCTAATTTTAATGGGTATTTAACAAATAACCATTCTTTATTTTAATTGTAGTCTAATTATATCAGACCCCAACCCAATTAAAATGGCCCAAACCCAAACCCAATCCACATAAATCCTACCCGACCCAATCCCTTGTCCAATCTGGACCGTTGATCGATCTTAATCAACGGTCCAAATCCCACCTTTCCTAATTTAATCCTAATAACCTACCCTCTAAACCTCATTCCCTCCTCTCATTCTCTGTGATTCTCTCTGCCGACCTCTTCTCTCATCTCTCTCAAACGCTCTCTGCTAGAACCGCCATGGTTCTCGCCTTGCCGGCCTTTATGGTGGTTCCTCACCACCCTCAAGCCTCTCATGGCTCCCTTACGCCGGTATTGCTGTCTCTAAGGCCCTCAAAGGACCAGGGTCCGTCATCTCACACCTTTGTCCTGTTCTTACTTATCTTAGGCCGCCATGGCTCGAATCCAGTAAGATCTTCCTATATTTCGGCTAAACATGTGGTTTCTAAGCCGGTATTCTAATCTCTGGGTTATTTCCTCGAAACCCTAATTTTGTCTCTTAAACTTCTCAGATCTTTACAGAACTGAGACGAGCTAAAACTATTTCATGTGTTTTCTGATGAAAACTTCTGATTTTTGAACGATGTTTTATTTTTCTAAAACTAGGGTTTCTTGAAAACCTTTTTCTTTAAACGTTTTCTGATCTTTTAGTTGTTTAATCCTGTTCTTATGTGTTTTCGACTGATTATGTTGAGTTTACCTCAACCCTAACTAGTTTATGCTATTTGTGGCATTTTGTTTGGATTCTGAAGTTTGCCCGTGTTATTTGCTACATGATTTTGCTCTGTGTTTAATTCACATGATTTCTTCTTCGTTTAATTTGAACATCTTGTGATTTTACCCTAATGTGCCTTTACTAGGGTGCCTGGTTCGATTTCCCAACTGATTCTATGTATCTATATTCAGTCTATGTGTTTATTCATGGAAAACCTATATTTTCCCCTTAAATCAGTGTTGTTTTGAATTTTTGATTCACTGATTTGCTATATTGATACCTATGTGCTGATTTCTCAATTATTTCCCTATTTTTACACCTTTTAATTATTTCTTGCCTTATTTCTGATTAACTGTGACACTTGCTGATTCTTATTAACTGTTTCCTTATTTAAACTCTTATTTATTTACCCCTAATTACCTACTCCGTACCTAAGTCTTATTTGATTTCTTTCCTTAAATAATGTCCTACTCTTTACCGTTGATTGATTACCCCTTGATTATGGGAGACCTTGCTGATTTTATGTATGACTCGTTATGTAAATTTCCTTAATTGATCAATGATTGATTCTTTACCTTATTATGTTAACTCTCAACTGCTATATATACTCTCATCTACTCTCACTTCTGGATAGGAATATTAGTTCAGTAACTCTCTTACATTTAAAAGCTTTCTGCTCTTTCTTGTTACTTGCTACTCTCCTTGAACTAGCCGGCTGGAAGCCAAGGCTAGTTATTACACCACAGCAGCCCTATATTCTGTGTTTTTATCTCCTAAACTGGTATGTGCTGATTCAATTTCAAGTCCTAAAACTCTATGTGTTCTGTTATTACTTCAGTTCAATAATTTCAAGTCTTGTTCCTGCCTACTGTCGCGCCCCCTTTTTCTATCGCACGGGTTAGGTACGGAGAGATCGGATTTATGACATTTTTTGACAACTCCTTAAAAGACAAGTGTTTAAGGAAGAGTCGCCACCTAACGATTTTTATGGTGCGTTAGGGCACCTAGAGTTGATAACTCATGAACTAGTTTGTGTTACCAGAGATTGGGTAAGGGCTTGAAATTATCCCAAGGGGAAGGTGTTAGGCACTCCTCAAGATCCACAACTGTGGGTCCCGGCTAATAAGTTTTGTGAATTTGGATGGTGAACAAGTAGTAAGTAAGGTTCATATAAGAGGGGATTTCAAACAAGCATAAAAATCTTTAAAGGTTTTAGAGAAAGCATAAAAATAAACATTTGAAAAGAAATTGTCCTAGGTTTAAAGTAATACGGATCACATCAATGCAATACCCGGTATGTCATACCTCGATGAGGCAGCTACACGTGGTATTAGTGCACCGGTCATCATATCCGTATTCTACCCTTCCCATCCCGTAAAGGTTATTTAAAATATGTGTGTTGGTTACGAATGCTTATTCCATGCCATTACCCGTTCCATTCTATAAGTCTTGGAGGGTATTTAGGACTACTAATCCTACAAGGTGAGTACTAGGCTGGACCCCTAAGTTTAAAGGATAAAATACTAGGCGACATGCATAACAAGTAGGACCTCACATATAAAGGGACACATAGGGGGCAAATAAAGGCTCATAAATTGTGATGACCCGAAAGGTCATCTTATGTAAAGATAATTATACCGATGTTATGAGGCCATGAAAGCCTCCGTTAATCTCACCTCGATGTGCGTGCACAACTCGGGCGCGTAGCCGAGAAGCCTTTATGTGACAACTGGTTAAAGAGTTGAATTTATGATAATTAATTGAATAAAGTAGACTTTGGTCAACATTTTTGGTAAAAAGACCCGGATCCGTGATCTGACGATCCCGGAAGGGCCGTAGGAAAATATGGGACTTGGGCGTATGCCCGAAATCGAATTCCGAGGACCCAAGTCCGAGAAATGAATTTTTAAAGAAAACTGTTTTATGAAAATAATAAAGGCTTATGAAAATGAACCTTGATGTGAAATCTGTGCTGCCGAGCCCGTATTATGGTTCCGGAGCCCGGAACAGGTTCAATATGTGTTAATTAAGTTATCTGTGAAATTTGGTAAGAAACGGACTTGATTTGACGGGTTTCGGATCAAAATGGGAAATTTAGAGTTAATGAAGTTTTGAGAAATTTCATAGAATTTGAAATTTGGTTTGGAATGTGATTTTTATGTTACCGAGGTCCGAATGAAATTCCGAGACCGGGAATAGTTTCGTTATGTCGTTCATGACTTGTCTTCAAAATTTGGGGTCGTTCCGAGTAGTATAGGTCGGTCTGGCGCGTTGTTATAGAAATCAAGAACTTAGGAATCCTTAAGCTTGATCCTAGAGGTTTTGAGGGGTGATTATTAGATTTAGCACTGTATTGGGTGTTCCAAGGCTCGAGCGAGTCCGTATTATTAGTTAGGACTTGTTGGTATATTTGGACGGGGGCTCAGGTGGGCGCAGGTGCCTCCCGGACACCACACGAGGCCAAAAACCAGCTGAAGATGCAGCTGGTGCACCTGATCTGGTGTGACCGCAGGTGCGGTTGCCCAGCCGTAGGTGCTGGACCGCTCCTGCGGTCCCAGCCTCGCAGGTGGGAAGGTTCTGCAGGTGCGGTTCCTCTTCTGCAGGTGCGGTTTCCAGCTCCGTAGGTGCGACCCCAGCCCCTCTTGCCCAATTCCGCAAGTGCGAGACCGCAGGTGCAGTCCTCGAGTCGCAGGTGCGGAACCCTTGTAGGCCAGGAAGTGAAATTTCATTTAAACACGGGATTGAGTCATTTCTTCCATTTTTCCATCTTCTTCCTTGTGTTATTTGGGAGCTTCCAAGAGGGCCTTCAACCTAGTACTTGAGGTAAGTAAATTCCCTATCGAACACTAGTTTCAAACATTAATTCCTAGTTAAATTCCCTACTAAATTATCTAAAATCATAGAATTAGGTAGTAATTTTTAGGGCTCTTGAGGATTTAGTGATTTTCCATTTTAGGCCATGAATTCAAGTAGAAATCACACATTAATGATCCTTTGGCTATGGGTGAGTGATCCCTTCGAGAATTTTCGGAATTTGATCATGCGGAACAGGGGCTGGAATTTGGGAATTCTTCAAGAAAAGCGATTTGAGTGAATAACTTCCCGCTTTGTGCATGCATTGATATTATTGTATACCTTTTGGCTAGTTGCGAGTTCTTGGGTGTAGAGTTCGGAGTTTCGGGCGCAATTGTGGTCCGAGGGGTAGATTCGACACGAGGTGAGTCTCCTTTCTAACCTTGTAAGAGGGAATTGTCCCCATAGGTGATGTATATGCTATGTGTAAATTGTTTGGGGGCTACGTACGCGCCAAGTGACGAGAGTCCGTACGTAGCGGCTATTATTGTTATGTCCGGGTAGTTAGGCCCACATCATGCCTTATATGCTCCATTGTAATGCCTTATATGCCTTATATGCTTCCTCGTAATGCCTTATAGGCTTCCTTGAAATGCTTTATATGATTCATTGTGACGCTATATGCACTATGGGATTATGTTTTGCATCGTATTGTTCCTCTAAGGCTTTATGGAAAAATTGTTAAATGGAAAGGAATTTGTTATGGAAAGTAAGTACTTGAAATGAATATGGGATCGGGTCGTACGCCACGGCAGTGTTGAAAAGTAATTAAAATGAAAATGGGATCGGGTCGTACGCCACGGCAGTGTTGAAAAGTAATTGAATATATATGGGATCGGGCCGTACGCCACGGCAGTGTTGAGAAATACTTGAAATACATATGGGATCGGGTCGTACGCCACGGCAGTGTTGAAAAGTAATTGAATATATATGGGATCGGGCCGTACGCCACAGCAGTGTTGAGAAGTATTTGTGATATATATGGGATCGGGCCGTACGCCACGGCAGTGTTGAGAAATACTTGAAATACATATGGGATCGGGTCGTACGCCATGGCGAGTTTAGAAGGTACCTTATGGGATCAGGTCGTACGCCACGGCGAGTTTAGAAGGTACCTTATGGGAGCGGGCCGTATGCCACGGCGGATCTAAGAATTTGTGATTATTGTTTCGTTCGGTGGTCTTACCCTTGAAAGTGCTTTATTGTTTAGTTCAGCAATTGTTTGGATTTCTGCTTTTGATATATATACTTGTTGCTTATTTTCCTGACATGCCTACTGTATTTCATTATATTCTATCATATGTTATTACTGCTGGACCTTAGTGAGTATCGAGTCGACCTCTCGTCACTACTTCTTCGAGTTTAGGCGGGATACTCACTGGGTACATATTTATTTAATATGTACTCATGCTGCACTTTCTTTTCTTTTCTGTACTTGACTGTACAGGTCCGGAGGCTGGTACGTCTGATTATCAGGCCGGTGCTAGATATTGATAGCGTGGTCATACTTCACGGTGAGCTGCTTTCCCGGCGACTTCCTAACAGCACCCTGGAGTTCTTTTGTTATATTCTCTGTCCATTTCATTCAGACTGAGACTCTGTATATATTGTAGTCATTGTATATTCAGTAGTTGCCCATGACACTCGTGACACTAGTTCCTGGCACACACGCGTAGTGTACATATATTTTGGGTTTGGGTTGTACAGGCATGCATATGCTTTATTTTCATGTCAAGCTATCATCATGTTTAACCGTTTAAAATGTGTAAATGTTGACTTGTTTAATTAGATGGGAAGGGTAACACTTAGTGTAATTTGTGTTGGCTTTCCTAACCCCGTCGTTTGGCGCCATCACGACCCGGATTAGGATTCTGGGTCGTGACATAAATCCCTCCACAGATAAACATACAATTGACACGTCTCAAACACACTTTGAGTCTCAGAGATGGAGTTTTACAAAAAGAGTTTTTGGGTAAAACAGTGAATTGCAAGAGGAGTCTTATTTGGAAAACTTAATGATGGAGCAATAGTTGATTTTTAGAAAATGCATGTTTTTTAGGGGGAGTGGTAAAATTCAGAAGTGCAATGATTTAAAGCTTTCAAGAAACATAGTCGAAAATTATTGAGGCCAGGTTTTGAAGTCAAAGTAGTGATGAATGACCCAAAATACAGTAGCTTAACATATATGGTAGTTAAAGATAATTGCAGTAAAGAAATAATAAATGATACCAAAATACAGTAGCTTTAGATATTCAGAGCAAGGATTCAAAATGGCACGATTTTGAGTGGAGTGAAATACCTTTGAGAAACCCAGTAGTTTAAAGCATAACAGTATAAAACTCAGAAAGTCCTAAGGGAAACAAATGTATAATTTCAAGACTGTTTTAAATAGAGCCAGAGCTTTAGTAAAACAAAGTGAACCTCAGGGAGGTAAAACAAGAATGAGAGCAACAGGGTTCAAAAGGTTAAAGAGGTTAATTAACCTTAAACATAATTGGTTTAATTTTATCGCGTTCGGCCTAAAGTTGCCTAGGCGTCGTATACATTGCCTAACTATCTTAAAAGGTGAACATGCATATTTTGGATTCTGATTTTAAAGAGTATATTTGCATAAAATGTTTCGAGTAGGCTAACCGCATTTTATTAGATTAAGCATGCTAATTAGGTACTTTAACGATTTGCAATTCAAACAAGTATGAGATCTTAAACAACAGGATATCTAATGCACATAGTAATTCCTAACATGTGGTTTATAAGATGGAAATGCAGTAATGACCTTATGACAGCTTATTAGGCTTGTTATTAACTGATCAGGATTATGAAATGAGGATAATAACATGTTGAAAGTGAAAGACCTAAAACAGGATTTCTACTATGTGAGATACATGTCCTATATAAGTTATCTAATGCACAAATAAAGTCCTATAAGCATATTTTCTACCCATCACCTAAGCTAAGCATGCATAACCCCTCCCAAATTCACTATCCAGCCCCAATTATTCATTTACAAATTATTACAAACCTGAATAATAAATTACATTAATAAAAAGGAAAATAAGAAGTTATTCTATAGGGAGCCTTCAACCAGGCCCAATCCCCCAGCCTCACTCCATTCGAGTTTCACAGCCTTAATGGCCTGGGTGCGGCAAAGCTCCCAAAGGGCCCAATGGATCCCTGGCCAATACCAGCACCTAGGGAAATTGCCAAGATTTTAACAAAGTGCAGTGTGGAATTACTAGCCTTGTGTGTCAAAGTTCCATGAGTACTCAGGGGCACTCAAGGCAATGCTCACACGAAGGGGGTAGGACCTAATTTTCTAGGAGTAGTGTAATGTGCAGGGAAGAGAGGAAAGTTCATAGTTTAAGAAAAAGAGTTTTCAAAACTGGAGAGTTAGTTTTTGAAAGATTAACTTAAAATAAACAGAAACATTGATCAACAGTTCAGCAATACAGGATTGCACACAAGGATAATGGGACAAAAGGTAAATAGATCACATAATAACACCAAGAGATACAAAGACATTATGAAAACTCACTTAAGCATGAGTACACAAAATCAAACAGGTTTAGGGGACCAAGAAATGGCCAAGTTTAGACAGTAAAAGAAGACAGTTGTGATAGGTGAAATTAAGAGCAAGTAACAGTCATATGAGCATGCAAGTCAAGCATTGATAGATGAAAGGTTCAGGGAACCAGGGATAGGAAGGTTCACACATGATAAGAATAGAAACGTTCTAACAGATGTATACAAGAACGGGTAAAGCTCATAACAAATACTGGCTTAATCATAAACAGGTAAAGAGTTGAGCATAGCAAGTATCATTAGGCAAAACAGGGCATCAATTGCATGTAGAACAGTGGAAGCATAGGTAGAAAACAACTAGGAATACGACATACTGAAATAGTAATAGCCACATTGGTTTGTAACCTTGGAAATTAATCAGGACATACCAGTAACAAGAGAGAGCAGCAGAATGAAAGAGCCAAGTATGAGCACAATATTGGCCTAGGCTTATAGCCGGCCAATAACATTAGCAGAGTAAAGAAAAGAAGAGAGAAAAGCACAAGAGAGCGCTTAGAGTAGTACTGATAAGAGAGAAGAACACAAGTCTCTGTGTGTGTCATTGAAAGTCATAGAGTATTTATAGTTGCAAGTAGGTAGTAAAAGACAATGGTAAAAAGAGGACATAATCAAATCAGTGTAAGAAAATATCCGGTTCCCTTAAGTCAAGGGATTCAAACTCAAAATGCTAAAACACATAGCCATATAAGGTAAGTGGAAAATCAGTATTAAGTTTAAATAGGGAAGGAATCCGGGCCTGTAAAGTAACAGGGGACTAGGATCTATCTAAACAAGGAATCAATACAATCATCCCCTTAATTCAAGAGATTCAAATTCAAACGATAACACATATAGGCAGGGTAAAAGATCAGTCAAGACTCAATCAAAGAAAGCATGTTTACTAAGCAATAGAGCAAGCAATTAAGACCAGGGCTCAGAATATGTTAATTAAGGCAACAAACAATAAGAATAAATTACCCCAGACGAGTCAATCAATTTGGGAAATCAATAAAAGTAGGGTCTGTCAATTAGACCTATAAGTATGGAGCCTAACATATAATCACATAAGAGTCACAACTACATAAATAGGCAGGAGTACTTAGACATAGTAGACAGGTTAAAGATGCAAGTCTGAGCAACCCCAGTAGTCACAAGCATAAGCTAGGCTAAGGAAGCTTAGTAACATTCATTCAAACAACATAGTCGCAAAGACTCAAACGAACAGTTGTGCTAGCACACATAGTATCATGTAGAGGTCTAGGAAAATTAGAATTTTCAACATAAAACAATGTTAAAAACAACAAGAGCATGGAATCGATAAATATGCAAGGGAAAAAACTCAAGCGTACAAGTGAAATCAGTTTGAACCTGTATAGAAAAGACTTAGAGAAAACCCTAACTAAAAATACTCAAAAACATTTTAAACTTGATGAATCTTAAAGAGCGAGTTGAGAATAGTTTAAAACATAAAGAAACAAGTTTAAAATCGTTAAGCATAACAGAGATTCAAGAGGTTCAAGTCAAAAAATAGGGTTTCGTAAGAATCAGAGTAAGAACAGGAGAACCTGCCGTGAAACTCATGGATGGTGGTGAGGAAGGCACGGCAGCGTTAAAATCCATCGGAGAAAGGCCGGACTCAACCCAGGCAGAGCTCCAGTAGCAGTTGGGTATGATAGAGACCCATGGCGGTCTCAGGGGTAAAGTAAGTCGGAGCAAGGAGGCGTCAGGGTGGCTGGTGGTCGAAAGGGGAGAGGCTGGAGGTGGCCGGAGGCAAGCTAAGAGCCATCGGAGAAGACAAAGAACCAGAAGGTTCTAGAGAGAAGGGGAGAAGAAGAGACAAAGAGAGAGAGTGAAGAGTCTCGAAATGAGACGGGGAGGGGGATTAGGTGAGAGATATTTTAGGAAAGGGGAGATCTGGGTCGTTGATCTTATTTGATCAACGGCTCAGATTTAATTAGGGATTGGGTCGGGTTGATTGAAGAATGGGCTGGGTATTTTAATTAGGATTTGGGTTGGGTAATTGGGTTAATTGGGTTGGGTATTTTGGGGTTTAAATGTGGCTAAATTTGAAAATAAATTGGCTACTAGTTAAATACCCATAAAAAGATAATTAATTAATAAAAAATAGCTAATAATTGTATAAAGCGAAATTGAGTAAAAATAGGTAAAATCATAGTAATTAACTAATATTAAGTGCAAAGAATATTTAAGTTTTGAATAAAAATAGTACAAAATGTTCAATTGGGCTATGATCGTAAAATTGTTGCAATTGAAATTAAATGGCACCTAATTGGCTAATTTGTGAAATAATTGAATTTTAACAGCTAGAAAATGATTATAAACGATATACTGAGCTAGATGCATTTTTGAAATTATTTATAGCATAGTTTATGAATAATTATTTAAATATGAAATATTGAATAAACATGCGAATAATTTAATAAAATAGGGAAAATAGGGGAAACATGCTTATTATTTTAAATAGTGATTTTGAAAGCTTATATGCAAGTTTGAAAATAATTTGAGGAAAAACTGGGTATCAACACCTACTATTTGATTGTTTAATGTGTAATTAGTGTGTTTAACTTATTGTTTCACCTAGCATGCCTGGACTACCCTGTTTAATTCTATCATGTTTAACTTATAAATTGCATGACTAAGGATTTGCATGTTGCTTTCCCTAGTATGCCTCAACCTGATCTTGTTCCATGTTTGATTGTTTGCCTAATTTGTTTATGGAGTTTCTGGTTTAATCTGCTTGCTAAGTTGCCTAAGATCTCTAAGTAATTCTAATTATGTATTTAATCCTATCTAGTATAACTATGTTCTCACATGTCTGTTCTGAAATCCATGTCTTATGTTTGTACTATTAGTTGTATGACTAATTCCTTAATCCTATAAACTCTTGAAAAGCTTATGTGCTTCTGTCGTTATATGCTTCACCATGTGTGTTCTATGTGTCCCCATGCCCACAATCCCTGAGTGAAATCTGTGTTTGAATGATTCTGAACCTGTTTAAATTATTTGCTGGTTTCTCACAAGGGTTCACACTATTTTCAAAACTTGTTTTACTACTCATCGATTCCTATTTTTCATAGAACTACTTTATTTAGTGAATCAATTCAATATTGTTTTTCTTGCTTAAACCTTTTCAAACTGCATCAAACACTCTCACTATACTCTTAGATATTAGGTTCTGCCCCTTTTGTGTGAGCATTGCTTAGGGACCCTTGAGCTTCCTCTAAACTTTGACACACAAGAGCTGGCCTTTCTACACTGCACCTACTCTCTCTTGGCTATGAAAATCTGGGTGTGAGCACTGCCCGGGATCCCTTGAGGTCCTTAGGGAACTCTGACACACCCGGATTATGTGAAAGGCTGTGAAGCAATGATGGCATTGAGTACTTCTGGAGATCTTGGGCCTACTATGAAGGCTCCATATAGTTAACTTTTTTTTTTTTGGTTATGTAATTCAGATTCAAAGTCTTGTAATAATCATTTGTAAAGAAATATTATGGGGTGGATAGTGAAAATGGGTGGGGATATGCATGATGTAGTATAAGTAAAGGATAGAGATCCTGTTTCTAGGTTTACTTTTACATATGTGCAATAGCAATCGTGTTTAGGTACAACATGCCTAACATGCCATGCATATCATTTCACTTAAGTATTTAGCATCTCATCACGCGCAGAAATCCTGTCTATAGGGTGAATAAACAACAACAAAAAAATGGCTATCATATACTGCTCATGTCTATATGTTTTGAAAATCACCTAGAAATCATGTTCATAGGATTAATAATAACAACAAAAACTACTACTATGTGATTCTGTTCACGTCAGTCTATCCTAAAATGTAATCCTACCTTGGAGTAAACAAATCAACATTAGTTGTTATTCATGCACTAACCATGCTGCCATGAACATTTAGAAATCCTGTTTTAGGACAAACAACCTAATAAGCATACTATCTTTGCATATTCTGAAAGTCATGTTTAATGTTGTAATATTTGTGCATATAGAAATCCTGTTCAGGATCCTGCATCACTGTGAATTCCTACCTACGCATTAGACATCATGTTTTAGGATCTCATGCTCGCTTAAGTACACCTAGCTTAACTATTAATGCATAAGAATGGTATTGAACAACTTCATTTATTTTTCTAAATAACTGAATATAATTTTGTGTCCTGAACACCTAGAACAACATGTTTAGGTAATATAGTCTCAAACAGTTTTGCTCCCTTCTGAAATTGGTATAATGTCTCACACCTAGGCAACCCCCAGGTGATCAAACTGTCAAAACTGGAAATCCGCTCCTTTGTATATGATGCCTGATACTCAATAGGTTTTAAACCAGTAGGCAAACTTATTGGGGTCCTTTATGAGTCATAAGACAAATCTGAATATCTGCCTACATTCTAAGATCACCTAGATCTCATGCTTTAGGGTTTGAATTAGAAATACTACCCCTAATTTGTGTATGAGACATGTTGTTTATGTGTACTGTGTGTGGAGGAATATTTGAGCCTTTACCTTGCCTTCCATGCTTCCCTTTATATGTAGTCCTGTTTTTTAATTATATGCCGCCTTAGCATTTTCACCTTTCAAACCTAAGGGTCTGCCTAGCACTTCCCTTATAGGATAGAAGTCCTAAAATCCTCCAGGACTTATAGGAAAGGGGCGGGTAACAGCATGCAACAGAGTTCGTGACCAACACGTGCTTTAGTTACCTTCACGGGTGGGAAAGGGTAGAATATGGATATGATGACCGGTGCGCTAATACCACGTGTAGCTCCTCTTTGAGGAGTGTCATACCGGGTATTGCATTGAGGTGATCCATATTGTAAAACCTAGGATATCCTTTACTTTCACATGCTTAGATTATAATTCTTTTCAAAACCCAACTTTTTCACTAATTGTTTTCAAACATCTGTGTACTTAGACTTAAATCCCCTATTATTTGAGCCCTACTTATTTGCTAAAATTGTACAAATTCACAATAAAGTTGTTTGGCCGGGAACCACATTTGTGGATCTTGAGGGGTGCCTAAAACCTTCCCCTTAGGATGATTTCAAGCCCTTACCCGTCTCTGGTTACCAAACGTAGTTATAAATTAACCCCTTAGGTGCCCTAATGCACCTCAAAAATTGTTAGGTGGAGACTCTTCAAAATGCAAAACCCCTTTCCCAAAAGGAACAAATTGTCTCAACCAATGTCATAAACCCGGACTCCGCGAGGAAAAAGGGGGTGCGACACCATCTCAATCCGCCTGGACACATTGGCCACCTCCTGAAATGAAATATCAGTACCTGTCTCTTTGGCCATTTGAATTCTAATCGGCTGAGCTAGCCCCTCAATAAACCTCCTCACTCTCTCTCGATCTTTGGGGAGTATCATGATAGCATGTCGCGCTAGAGTGATAAACCGGGTCTCATACTGGGTAACTGTTATAGAGCCCTGCTGGAGACGCTCAAACTGCCTCCGAAGATCATCTCTCTAAGTAACTAGTAGAAACTTCTCCAAGAATAACTCTGAGAACCGAGCCCAAGAAAACGACGAAGATCCAACTGGCCTGGTCAAACAATAGTCCCTCCACCAAGTCTTGGCAGGACCATAAAGGCGGAAGGTAGCAAAATTGACCCCATTGGTCTCCACGATCCCCATGTTCCGAAGAACCTCATAGCAACTGTCTAAGAAATCCTTGGGATCCTCTGATGGTGCACCAGTAAAAGTAGTAGGAAACAACTTGGTGAACCGATCTAATCTCCACAAAGCATCGGCAGACATAGCTGCTCCCTCGACTGCCTGTGCCACAATACCCGGCTGAGCTATTCCAACTTTCTGAGGGGCTGGAGTATGGAACTGAGAAGCTAGCTGCTCTGGTGTGCGGGTAGTAGGAGTCTAGGCCCATCACCCAGCCTGAGAGATGGTTGGGGCTGTAGAAAGAAGGTCTACCTGATCCACGCTCTCCATAAGGCCCACTAAGCGGACTAGAGCATCCTGAAGTACCGGGGTGGAAATGAACCCCTCTGGGACCTGAGCTGGTCCAATTGAAACTGTCTGAGCACGAATCTCATCGGCAAACTCTACCTGAGGATCCTCCAATGGGGTTGCTGCTCTAGGCTGAGCCCTGCCCCTGCCTCGGCCTCTAGTACGGCCTCGGCCTCGTCCTCGGCCCCTTGTAGGAGCTGCAACTGGAGGATCGGGTTGCTGATCGGTAGATGAGGAAGCACGCGTTCTCTCCATTTGCGAGAGAATAGAATAGAAACTCAATTAGCATTTAGAATTCAAATCGCACGACGGAGAAGAATAGATGTGAAGTTATTCTTAACTCTGCAACCTCTAGGAGATAAGTACAGACGTCTTCGTACCGATCCCTCAGACTCTACCAAGTGTGTCTGTGACTTGTGAGACCTAGGCAACCTAGTGCTCTGATACCAACTTGTCACGACCCGAAATTCCCACCATCGGGACCGTGATAGCGTCTAACGCTGAACCCATTAGACAAGCCAACGCGTTTAATCATATCTATTAAAAACCTTTACTATTAAATGACAGCGGGTTAAAATCAAATTTCCATAATTAACAGCATAAAATATGAACAGAATAAGGGTTTACATATCTAAATCCACAAACTTAACAAAGTATTTTAAGCTAGCCAACCCGGATCATTGGAGTCACAACTCACGGACCGTCTAAGAATAGTACACAAAATAGTCTGAAAGAAGTAAATACATATGTTTCTGAAGTACAAAAATCATAAATGAAGTGGAATAAGGAAGGGGACGCCAAGGCCTGCGTACGCCTGCAGGTCTACCTCAGTGTCTCCGGTGGACTGAAGGATACTCCCTCGATCAGTGTCCACTTTGTCCGGTACCGTAATATGCACAACATTAAGAAGTGCAGGTGTAGCATCAATACAACCGACCCCATGTACTGAGTAAGTGCCGAGCCTAACCTCGGCGAAGTAGTGACGAAGCTAGGACACGACAAATAACATCACATGTGCAATTCAATAATATATAAAAGAAATAACGACAGGAAGTAAAAAGCTAAGTACAAAAACGGGGAGAACCTGCTGGGGAAAAGGGGGTAGAAATTACTGAACTAACGGTACAAAGTAACAGATTAAATATCAAAACAACAAAAGGAATTAACAACACAGAACAAACAAGTACGCGGCATCACCCTTCGTGCTTTACTCTCGTCCTCACCAAAACAAGTGCACTACATCACCCTTCGTGCTTTTACTCTCATCCTCACAATGCAATAAATAAATACACTGTATCACCCTTCGTGCTTTTACTCTCATCCTCACAATAAATAAATAGAAACGACACGACATTAACCTTCGTGCTTTAAATATCATATCATGACACGGCATCACCATTCGTGCTTTTACACTCTCATCCTCACAATGCAATAAATAAATACACAGCATCACCCTTCGTGCTTTACACTCTTTCTCACCCAAACAATATCAAGAACAACAGTTTCGCAAGGAAAATCAACAACATGTATCATAATCACAACATTCCGGCAAGGGAACAACAATAGAAATAAATACCGTCCCGGCAAGGGACACAGCTATAACCAATCTCGCTCAAGTGTATAACTTAGCAAAATAATCCTCAACCAAACAATTAATAGACAGTGTTCACAACCAAGTATTTCCATCAATTGAATAACCTCCAAAATGAAATTTACTTCATAACACAGTGAATATCGAAGAAAAACACATATGTCATAAAAACCGACTCGTGGGCATGCTTGACAACAACATATAGGTACTCGTCACCTCACATATACGTTGAACATGGAATAAACACGTAACAAATAAGACTCAACACCTATTCCCTCAAGCTAAGGTTTGGCCAAACACTTACCTCGACTCTAAAGATCAAAATCAAGCCTCAAGCACCGCTTTTCCTTTCGAACCCGACTCCAAATCAATCGTATCTAGACATAATCGACTCAATAACATCAATAAATGTTAAACAATTCAATTTCAATGCTTAATTATAGATTTCCCAACATTCTTCCCAAAAATCCAAGAATCGACCCCGGGCCCTCTTGGTCCAAACACGAGGTTCGGACCAAAATTTGATCACCCATTCACCCACGAGCCCGAATATATAATTTATTTTGAAATCCGACCCCAAAACGAGGTCTAATTTCCAAATAATCAAAAGGCCCTAACTCTACCCAAATCCCTAATTTTCTACCTTTAATACAATGCTTTTAGGCCTAGAATCTAATGGGTGTTCACAAAAATGGAAGAAAACAAGTCAAAGATTACTTACCTAAGTGATTATGGTGAAGAAGTTCTTCAAAAATCGCCCAAGAGGCGTGGAGAAGAAGGAGTTTATGAAAAATGGTGAAAATCCCGTGTGAGTATTCTACTTTAAAAATAACTTAGCGTTTTATAACTATGCGATCGCGAAGGGAGTAATGCGATCGCACAGTGGACTGGTTCCCAAGATCCGCGATCGCGGATAATGAAAAGCGATCGCACAGTTCTACTACCCAGCCCCCCCAACTATCCTACCCTCCTACGCGATCGCAACTACACCTATACGATCGCATAGTGCAACAGACCCTTCCTCCTACGATGTGCTATGCAATCGCGAGCATACTTATGCGATCGCATAGTGTTAAACACCAAACACCAACAAAATGCTAAAACACGAGATTTTTCTAAGTTTTTGCACCCCGACACCTACCCGAAACTCACCTGAGCCCTCGGGGATCAAAACCAAATATGCACACAACCTCAAAAATACCCTACGGACTTATTTGTGTAATCAAATCACATAAATAACATCGAAAACAACGAATTAAACTCTAAAATTGATGAAATTTCTCAAAACTTCCTTAAACTTCAAATTTTGCATTTTTGATCCGAATCACGTTAAACGAAGTCCGTTTCTTACCAAACTTCACAGACATAACAAATATATTATATTGGACTTGTACCTGGCTCCGAAACCATAATACAGTCCCGACACCTCGGGTTTCACATATAATTTCATTTTCAAAAACCTTTATATTTTTCAGAAAATAATTTCCTTTAAAAATTCACTTCTCGGACTTGAGACCTCGGAATTCGATTTCGGGCATACTCCCAAGTCCCATAATTTCCTACGGACCCTCCGGGACCGTCAAATCACGGGTTCGGGTCCGTTTACCAAAAATGTTGACCAAAGTCAACTTTACTTCAAATTTCAACACAATATTATTGTTTTTGTCAGTTTTTCACAGAACGGCTTCCCCGGCTACACGCTCGGGTTGTGCACGCAAATCGAGATGAGATATAAGGAGGTTCTCATGACCTCTAAACACAAATTTATCTAGAAATATACGGGATGACCCTTTGGGTCATCACAGGTAGGGTAAGGTGCTTAGGATTAGGAGCTGTTCCTAGCAGAACTTTTAGAAAAACAAGAACTTGTTATAGTGATTTGAATGCTTTAAGTTATAATAATGGTTCATGTTCTTCCCAATACCAAGAGAAGTACAATCAAATGTTGAATGCTCACAATCAAAGCCAGGAGAACTACGGAGAAATGATGAATGTTAACACTCAAATGATGAATGCTTTTAAGGCGTATATGATAATGAAAGAAGGGAAGATACCTGAAGAATTTGCAGGGATATTTGTTCCTCCTCCTCGTTCAACGGTAAGAATAGTTCATAACTTTCTTATTTAATTTTGTAAAGTATGATTGTTCAGTCCAAGTACTATTAGTTATAGGATATTGTTGAGGTACTTTTTGTTAATTATATTTTCTTTTGATTGTTTTGTAGCCAAGTGATACAGCTAGAGGATCCATTTCACCCATGGATATAAGAACATCATCTGGAGGAAGTAGTCATAACGACAACCATTGAAGTTGCTTGCAAATGTATTAGATAATTAAGTATCGTACTCGATTGAATGGTCATAGTAGATCTTTTGTCCATAATGGTTGGAATGGATGTTATGTTTAATGTTTATTTTAAGACTAATTATAATATTGATGTTTTGTGTTTAATGGTTGGAGTAGTTGTGTTTAAAGCAAATTTTTGAGACTAATGATAATTTACTTTAATGTAGTTTGTGGTTTATTAATATATTGATGTTACTTGATTCCAGTAAGAAATTTATATACTTTGTTGATTGTAACGACTCGGTCAGTCGTTACGTAGAACTTGCATTAAAATGACTATTATTGACTTGTCATAGGTTGGTTATACTGTTATTGATGTGTTAGAGTTGGTAGGCTTGAAATCGTAATGGTTGTAGTGAGAGTTTAGCCACTTCGTCTTTAAAAATAGCCTTAAAGTTGGAAAAGCCAATTGAGAGTTGAATTATTGGTAAACGACCTCGGAATGCAGATTTTATGGCTCGGATAGCTTTGTTAGGTGATTTGGAACTTAGGAGTGTGTTCGGAATAATTTTGTGATGTCCGGTGTAGAATTAGGCTTGAATTGGCGAAAATTAGTTTTTGGCGATTTCCGGTCGATAGTGGAAAATAGGCTATCGGGGTTAGAATGGAATTTCGTAAATTGGAACGGGTTCATAATGTCATTTTGGATATGTCTGCAGAATTTCAGGTCAATCAGAGTTGTTTTGGATAGTTTCGGCATCGTTGGTGGATTTTAGAAATTTCAATGTTTTTAGGCTTGAATCCGATGTGATTTTGGTGTTTTGACGTTGTTTTTAGTGTTTTGAAAGTGCAACTAAGTTTGAATGATCATATGTGATGTGTTGGTATATTTGGTTGGGGTCCCGAAGGGCTCGGGATTGATTTCGGATGGTTAACGGGCACTTTTGGACTTAGGAGAAATGCTGGTTTTCTGGTGTCAGTGCAGCAGGAATTTGTTCACCGCGATCGCGAGGAATGGTCCGCGATCGCGTAAGGTTAAAGGAGGCCAGGGGGAATTTGTGCATCGCGATCGCAAGAGTGGGGGTGCGATCGCGTAAGGCGAGTGGTTTAAGCAGTGCGATCGCGTGGCCATGTTCGCGATCGCGTAGGGATAGTGAGGCGCGTGTGGGGGGCAGGTCAGTGGTGCTACGCGACCGCGTGAGTAGGATCGCGATTGCATAGGGTTGAGGCTTAATGAATCGCGATCGCATAAGGTCAAAATGTGAGGCTGGGAAATTGTTCTTCACGATCCCGACCTTATGTCCGCAATCGCAGTGCATAAATAACTATGCAATATTAAATTAAACCCTCCGCGACCATTAGACCTTTTAACACCATTTTTGAACGGGAAAAAGCTTTTGAGGCGATTTTGAAGAGAGGAAATCAGTGTTCTTCATAGAGGTAAGTATTTTGGACCCAAAACCTTGATTATAGGTAATTAAGGAACATAATATCAGTGTTTAATTCATGAAAATCAGTAGAAAAAGAGGGGGTTAGGGCTTGAGAATATGAGACCTTTAGGAGATGATTTGAGGGGGCAAACGAACTCCGATTTTAGCGTTCTTTATATGTACGGACTCGTGAGATGATGAAGAACATTTTGGTATTAAATTTGTCGAGTTCCGAGATGCGGGCCTGGGGGTCAGGTTTTGGCTAATTTCGAGTTTTGAGCTAAAATTGGTATTTTTCAATTGGAATTCATTTCTTAAGCATAATTTGATGATAAAGGGATGATCTTTATAGATTTGGAGCACTCAGAAGTTGATTCGAGAGGCGAGCGCATTGCGGAGTAGCTTTTTAGGCTAGTTTGAGGTATGTAATGTCTTTAAATCCTGTCCTGAGGGTATGAAACCCCGGACTCTACACCCTTTCACGGGTTTTGGGATGCAAAGATTGGAACTTTGGCAATATATTCCCTATTTAGGCAACTATTGAGTTGCGAAACCAATCTTTAAAGTCTATGCTTAATGGCTTTGATATATATTTGATATATTTTGGGCTGTAAGCCATGTTTGGGGCCTAGTGCCGATTTGTTTACCCCTTGAGGGCTGATTTTTTTATTTTCCTCACTGATATGTTATGATTTTCACTCAGTCTTTTCTTGATAATTGTTTTGATACTCAGAGTATTTTGATACTATTTATTAAAAATGAAACACTGTTTTGGATCGAGAACCCCGTATATTTATGGCCTGAAGGGCATGTTGAGAGCGTCTGACTGAGTGAGGTTGCGGGCCATTATTGTGAGGATGTTGTGATATGAGAGAGGCCGCGGGCCAATATTGTGTGTGATTTATGTCATGTTGTGGCTTGTTATAGCGCTTGGGCTGTAGGAGCCCCTCCAGAGTCTGTACACACCCCCTAGTGAGCGCAGGTACCTACTGAGTGATGCCCGCGGGGCTGATATTGAATGACTGTGAGGTTGCCTGATGGGCTGATACTGAGTGACTGTGAGGTTGCCTGATGGGCTGATACTGAGTGACTGTGAGGTTGCGTGATGGGCTGATACTGAGATTGTTATGAGAAATGATTATGGTCTGAGGGGCAGATTTATGAAAAATTTACTGAGGTTTTGACTACGATTCACTTCGTTTTTCAAACTGATTTTTACTGAGAGTTTTACTAAGATATATTGAAATTATACTTGTTTCAAAGGATTTCTGAAAATTGGTTTTTTGAACTTATGTATTTGATGAATACTTATGGTGACTTGGTGATCTACTGTTTTTGGTGAATTGGTGTATCTGTGCTGTGTCTTTCTTATTTCTCAGACTGTGATTTATTTTCATTACTACTGAGTTGGCGTACTCATCATTACTCCCTGCACCTATGTGTGCAGATCCAGGTATTGATTCAGAGCAGTAGTCGTCCGAGTTCGTTATCAGCAGCTTACGGGATTTCGAGATAGTTGTCCAGCGTCCGCAGCTTCTCCATTTCCCTTCCTTATTTAGTATTAATATATTATTCCTAGACTTTGTCTATGACAATAGCTGAGTTAGTTTATTTCGTAGATGCTCATGACATGTTGACTCCGGGTCTTGGGGACGGTTGTAGACTGTTAGCGTGATTGTTTTGTTTAAAGATTTTGAAATTTATATGCGTGTTATGAATTGCTGAAAATAAAATTGAGATATTTGAAAAGAAAAAAATGTGAAAATTCTAGCCTAGTTCCACGGTAGGCACCATCACGACCGGTTGGGATTTGGGGTCGTGACATTGATGCTTCATTATATTAATATAATTGAAATTGGAACAGTTATGGAGTAACATTATACTGCAGAAAAAAAAATCAATAAACAACGAAGGTTATCATTGTCGCTATTTAACCTATAATAATATTGTGTTATAAAATTCGTGGGGGTTAAATAGAGAAATTGCGGGGGTTTAGACCTCCGCTATTTTTTTAATAAGTGACAGTCAAACTACCAAATTGCGGAGGTTATACCGCCGTCAAATACCCGCCGCTATATGATAACGGCGGTCTGTAAAAAAAACCCGCAAATTGATTGCGGCGAACATTATTGCGGGGGTTTTGGAAACCGCAGTGAAAGTGTATTGCGGAGGTTTTTGACCGCCGTAATATGTAAATAAAACCTCCGCAATTGCAGCATTTTTTTGTAGTGCAAAAATGGCATGAGACTATGGCTGTGTTTGGTACGAAGGAAATTATTTTTCATGCAAAATGTTTTCATGGAAAATAAGTGGTTTTATCACTAATTTTTCCTTGTTTGGTTGGTGAATGAAAACCTTTTTACGAAAAATATTTTTTAGTGTTTGATTAGAGAGTAGAAAATATTATTTAGAAAAATATTTTTTAATGCTACTCTCCTCACCCCCTTCCCCAAGTCCCTATGTTCCCTATGCCCCCCCCCCCCCTCCCCTCCCGATTACCCAATATTTTCATGACTCTATTTTCTTCAACAATTTAATTATTCATCTAAAAATTCACACAAACTCAAAGGAACTAATGTGTTGTTTTACCTTTTTATGCAAAAACAACGTTGAAATTTGTACTCCATAACTAAAAAATACTCTTTTTCTTTTGGTGAAAAAGAAAGTACTATTTTTACAACATGAAAATAAAGTACTAATTTTGTTGAAATGAAAGAACTCTATGTGAGAACAAAATGCTCATTTTGTTGAAACGAAAGAAAATACTTTTTTACCATCATGAAAAGAAAATACTCTTTTTGTTAAAATAAAAGAAAATATTTTTTATCACATAATTTTGTTGAAATGAAAGAAATATATTTTCTACATCACGAACAGAAAGTAATATTTTTGTTAAAATAAAAAAAAATTATTTTTATATCGTGAAAGAAAATATTTGTTGAAATAAAAAATAATACTCTATCTATAACACGAAAAGAAAGTACTATTAATAATATTTCTATTGCGGGGGTGGGTTGGGGGACTGGGTTGGGGACGGGGTGGGGGGTTGGTGTGGATGGGGAATGGGGAAGGTTGGAAAGATTTTGGGAAAATATTTTCCCTTTTTTTTATATGGAAAACGTTTTTCTCCAATTGAAAAAAAATAAGCTCACGTAGAAAATATTTTTCAAAATATTTAAGCCAACCAAACATGAAAAAGTTAAAAAATATTTTTTTCGTACCAAACACACGCTATATGATTCAGGTATTTCATTCATTCACGTATCTTGAAGTAATACCTAATTAACAAGTAATACAAAATATTTAAGTTAAAAAGACAATTAATATTTATCTTTTCGAATTCATACTGTTAATATGTTACTGATCATTTTATTATAGTTTATTTAAAACGCCTTCCTATATAATTACAAGTGTGTTCTGCATCGGCAAATATAATTACAAGTGTTCCACATAGGCCGTACATGTGAAAGGATATCCTATAAGAAACTGAAAGGACATAATAAAAACTAACGCTATTTTTAGTCAATTTTGTCGCTTGCCTTTTGCTGACACTGGGGTGATAGTTTTCGTGGTGTCTCAGAATACTATTGTCGAAGAGATTCGTGGTGTCTGAGATTAATTAAAGAATACGTAGATCGATATTATATGTTTCAAGTGACAAATTTTATTTTTTTCAATCGCCACCTATCCATTTCTTTCTTACTTTCTTTAGTAGTGATGAACTCCATTTTAACCTTTGACGAGATTGTTGTTCCTGAACTTTATTTGTATACATATATTGGCTAGATTTTCTCTGTGTAACCGACTTGCAGATTTGCCTTTGTCTCTTATAGCTTTTTTCACAGAGGTAAAGCTGATATCTTATTCATGAACTCGTCAAATTCTGTCTATAAGGGACCACCACATCCCCTAGAACGGTGGAGGACTTTTTTTTGGGATTTTCCTTTCACTGAGAAAAGCTCTTTTATATTGACACCTCATGATATATTTGAAGTAGATGACAATACAGTTTGCCAGATAAACTAGACAAGTGTAATCCATAAGATGGCTGTCTCAAACATTTCTTTTAATGGCAAGTCTGATTGTCCTTCATTAGGTATATATATATATATATTATAATTGCATGTGCATATAGCAAACTCATTTAAGGATTGGAAATCTTAGAGGGTGACAAAGACACAAAAAGAAATGGACCAGGTATCAAAAAGATAGTGTCATATACCAAATAGTATGATTATATAATTAACGAAAGCTGAATCTTGAATTCTTCTTTCGCCAGGATTTTTGGAGCATTCATAAGTTGATTGAATTTTCAGCTGAAAGGGTATATTTGAAGATGTATTTGGTGGAAAGTAAAACAGGGGCAATAGCTTGTATGCTATTTTCTCTGTTATTCTTGGGAACATGGCCTGCTCTGCTTACTTTGCTTGAAAGAAGGGGTCGTCTTCCTCAACATACTTATCTTGATTATACTATCACCAATCTTTTAGCTGCTACTTTCATTGCTTTTACTGTTGGTGAGATTGGTAGGAGCACAATGGACGAACCAAATTTTTTCACTCAGCTTTCTCAGGTTTGTGGCTTACACAACAACTTACTGGAGGAATATTAAGTATGTGATCACCTCATTTAAATGCTGTGGAAAGATATTGCTATTTTAATTTTTAAGTTGAGGAAAGATGTTATTTTATAACATAATAGAGACAGCAGGGAATTAATATGATTATTTTTCTGTTCCTAGTGGAGTATAAAATAATTGATTTTCCTTTCTCTCGAAGAAAGGTCAACATATTTACCATAATTGATTTTTTTTTTCTTAAGGAAATTATAAATCTGGAAGAAAAGTTTTTGTACTTTTATAAATTGAGGATCCTTCGTTCTCATTTAATAGCATCCATAATATAGTCCTAAGAGGTCTGAGTTAGGTTTAAAGGTAGAATTTTTAGATAGGTAGTATCCTACCACTTGTGTGAGTATCTTTAAGAGTGAATTTTGTAATGTTGTTCTCTCGGTATTTTTATTCTTTTTTATATAGTGGATTGCTCATCTCCGTTAGTGGACGTAGGTCCATTGACTGAACCACGTTAAATATTTGTGTCTCGTTTGGTATGTTTTTCTTTTGTTGTCTATTTATCGCCGTTGAAAATATACTTTGTTAGCTTTCGTATGACACCAGATTATTTTCGATACTAACGTAATGTTCTGTCATACTTTGGTGTACTTCCACTGTATTTAAGTTGAGGAAATATATTGCTATTTTACAACACAATGGAGACAAGAGACTTAATATGCTTACTGTTCTGTTCTGTTCTGTTCTGTTTCTAGTGGAGTATATAATAATGTATCATGTGTTTGTTTTGATTTTCTTACTGTATTGTTTTCCTTTTTCTTGAATAAAGCAAAACATTTTTAGCATATTTTTTTTCCTAAAAGGAAATTATAAATTTTTTATATTTGGCTAGTTTTTTTTCTTGAAAGAAAATGTTTTCACAATGTAGCGCTAAGGGTTTGAGACTTATTTAAAGATAGAATTATTAGACAAGTATTATCCTGCCACTTGTGGGATTTTACTGGATTGTTGTTTATCACTTTGCCAAGTTGCTATTGAAGCAGTTAAGATCATGTGCTTCTGTTCACCAAATATGTTTTCTGATAGAGTAATTGGAGAGTTACACACTAACATAGCTTCTTTGTCTATTTTTACCTATTGAATATGCACGATTGCATTATTTTGGAACTGGTAATATCTTTTGGGTTTTGAACGCGTTTATGGATAAATATTGCAGGAGAATTGGCCGAGTGTTCTGTTTGCAATTGCTGGAGGAGTGGTCCTCAGTCTGGGGAACCTTTCAACTCAATATGCTTGGGCTTATGTTGGTTTGTCAGTCACTGAGGTTATCACTGCAAGCATTACGGTCGTTATAGGTATCATTATAACTTTACATTTTACTGAATCGAGTCATCTACTAATAACCTATGGCTAGGAATTCCGATGATATTATGTTGGAGAATGACATGCGTTCTTGCTTTGGTTATGGCAGGAACGACCTTGAATTACTACCTTGACGACAAAATTAACAAAGCTGAGATTCTTTTTCCTGGCGTTGGATGCTTCTTGATTGCTGTTTGTCTAGGCTCTGCTGTTCATGCATCCAACGCAGCTGATAACAAAGCAAAACTTGATTATTTTGAAAATGACTCTAAGAATGGGGTTGGGTATGCATTATCTCAACAACATATATTGCACTTATGAACATTTCTTAGGATCATAACGAAATTACAAATAAATTTATAGGGCTTTGTGTTGTTTCCTAGGTTCATGTTATGACAATGTTGATGTATACGTCTATCGTTATACTTCTTGCATGTGATGAGCTAACCAGCAATAATTTAGCGATATATTAGCCAACAATCACATGAAGCTTTTAGTTTTAGCATCTTTTTGTGCTCTCTTAATGTGTTCCTGACTCTCATGTAGTCTCTCTTAGCGTGCAGGATATGCGGAAACTCTGATAAAGAGTTCACACCACATATCTATGTAAATTTCCACCATTGATAATGGGAAATTGATTTCAGTTTTGTTGAATCTTGGCAGGAAAAAAGGTGTAACTGACTCTAAACAAACAAATACAAACACATGTAAGTTTTAGTTGGAGCATTTGAAGTTCATATCTTCATCATTTTTTTAATTAGATTGGTGGAATTCTTATTTACCCTTTTAGTTAATGTGTAGATCTCGTGCAGTTGATATGAATGACTTGGAGAATGGAGTTGCTTGTGGGGAGAAGGCAAAAGCTGGGACTGCACTTTTCCTTATAGAAGTTGAGAACAAAAGGGCAATGAAGGTTAGAAATTCTTACTCTAATTTCCACTTCAAGATTAACTTTACGCGGCATGGAGAGATTTCATAAAGATGGATTTCCTATAGGAATGAACTTGTTTTCTGGTATTAGCAGCCTCCAACTTGTCTTTTTATAGTAATCCAATGAAATGTGACTGAATAAAGCGGAATGGACAACGAGAATGCATATAGCCTATCCAAACTGTCCGGAGTTGAGGCATACCTAATATATTACATTATCATGTTTGCTTTGCAGGTTTTTGGGAAGAGTACTTACATTGGTCTGGCCATTACCTTCTTTGCTGGAGCTTGTCTTTCTCTCTTTTCGCCGGCATTTAACCTAGCAACAAATGATCAGTGGCATGTTCTTAAACACGGGGTTCCACACTTGAGTGTCTATACAGCATTTTTCTACTTCTCAGTTTCTAGCTCTTTGATTGCCACGATTCTGAACTTCGCCTTCCTGTACCGCCCTGTATTAAATGCACCCAAATCTTCGCTGAAGTCTTATATGAACGATTGGGATGGCAGATGTTGGGCTCTTTTGGCTGGACTTTTGAGTGGCTTTGGAAATGGTCTCCAATTTATGGGAGGTCAAGCAGCTGGATATGCAGCTGCAGATGCTGTTCAGGTTAGTACATTTATCTTCACAACAAAATCATTACAGCATTTCATTACAAATAGAACCATATATTAGAGCCGCCAGAGCTCCAGCCTGCTATTTTATCAATTGTCATATTGACTAGTGAATATGACTTACTAGAATAAATTAAAGCATGCTTCCTCATTTTGAAATGTGGTGTTTAATTTCAGGCATTGCCTCTTGTGAGCACATTTTGGGGGGTAATATTGTTTGGAGAGTATCGAAGATCATCAGGAAGAACGTATACACTTCTTGCGGGAATGTTGCTCATGTTTATAGCAGCTGTTGCAATTCTCATGGCATCAGCAGGACATCGCAAATAGAACGGGGGACAAATCGAATAGATAATGTTTCTGTTGTACATGTCACCTTAAAGCTTCTTGTGAATAGAAGCAAGTCCGGTCGAAGAACATTCGTCACAGTTGCTTAGAATCTTCTAGCTATGGCGTTTCTGTTTATTAAAGAAGAAACTGAAGAAAACCATTTGAGTGAACTCGCGGAAGAAGGGAAAGGAAATCTTTCTATGTAGATGTAATGTAGCTGTTGCAGCATTATGCAACCTTCTGCATGGATAATAAATCTGATATTTCTATTTCCTTTGCATTTTATATGATTTTAACTCTACACTGCAACATTATTGATATCTTTCGTCATTTGGTAGTTAGCAGCATTTTATCATCTTAACATCTACGGAAGCATATCCTTGAGACAGAAAGAAAACAAATAATGCCATCTGCTGACAGATCGGTGCCAACCCTGCACTACTGTCGTGTAGCGAGGATGGTCGATGTAGTTTTACCCAATAAGGTTGGGATCGATTCCACATGGAGTTAATTGATTTGGAGTTAAGTATCTATCTAAAGCTAGATGTATATGTTGTTCCTAATTGCACTTCCAAACATGATTGTGATAATTCTACTTCTACTTCTATTTCTATTGTAAGCTAAGATTAAAACTAAGTACAATATTTTTTGTGTTGGTTTTCAAATGTTTAAAAGGCACTAGGGTAGTGACTTCCACCTAGGTGGATACCAAGAATCTAGGGCAAGTTTGATCAATTTGGGGTCGTAATATAGCTATCACACCCAAGTACTCACTCTATACCTCTCGGTAGTTTGAGTGATTTTGCCCAATTTGGTTTTCTCAAGTCCAAATGGGTATTCATGCAGTACAAGTGATATTAGCTCAAGTCGGGTATTACTATCTATTGGTTTAACCTTTTAATCGGGGTTATCAATCTTTTGAATTCACCCAAATTCCTTGTTAGCCTAGTTTTCCTAGATTAATCCCTCTTTCTCAAGAAGAGCCCAAGTCATAACGGCATGAATCAGTGTTTGCAACCATTAATTCTACAAATCTAGCATGAACTAGGCTAAGTATCACTAACCCATAAACAACCAAACCCTAAAATTCAAAACCCATTAAATACTCACACTAGGGTTGGATAACAACCCTAGCTGTGGGGTCTAGCTAAAAGATGAAAATCTAAAGTTAATAGGTAAATCTTGTACAAAATTGCCCAAATAGGTAAAAGTATCCGTCTCACATGCTCAGCAAAAACTAAACTTCACCTAAAATTGACAAAATGATCTATTTATACTAAGCTGAAATTTCCGGACAAAAATACCCCTGCGGAGGTATCGCAGCCGCGTAAACCGTGGCCGCACTCCTACTTTTGCGGTCGTGTAATTTTGACCGCGGTCCGCTTTTCTTCACATCTGGGTCTGGGTTGAGCCTTGTTTCACGGACCGTGTATTTTGCACCGCGTCCGCGAGAGTGATTTCCGCGGCCGCATAATTTTTACGCGGACCGCCCTTTTCATTTTTTGCACAACTTGTGAAGTCTCTGAATCTTAGCAACCGCGGTCCGCGGAATTCCAATCGCGGTTGCGCCAGTAATTTCGCAACCGCCTCTTTCTAACGTGGTTCGCGCTGTTATTTGTGCCCAAAACCATCTCTCTTATTCTCCATTTCGCGGACCGCGTAATTGTATTCGTGTCCGGTTGATAATTTCGCGGCCGCCCTTTTCTATTGCTGTCCGCGTTCCACAACTCTTGGCCCAGCCTTGATTTTTGTTCAAGTTTTGACTCCTTTATGAGTTGATTATGGCTCATTTGGCTCATTTTGAACAAACCCTGCAATCAAGCATATTAAGTAGTTAGTTTCCAGGAATACCTTCAAGCATTTTTGGCCCAAAACATAAGTAAAAGAGAGAAAATATTAGGCTAAAATCTCTACTTATCAACTCCCCCAAATTTAAGCTTTTGCTTGTCCTCAAGCAAACAAGGTAATTCCCACCTCCACAAGAAAAATGAAAGAATATTTCAGCTGCCCTATAGTGACTCCATCAAGCATCAATTGGTACTAACAATTACCCTCAACACAAATGAGTTATCAACAACATCATGATATGACCTTTTTAGTTCCATAGTTCTAATGTGACACTAGAGCATCAAGAGTTGACTCAATTCATCAAGGAAACTCGCTCTCTCACGTAGGTCATTGTGGATCCCAAACTCTTCCTCCTCTACTCTCCATGAGCAAATCTCACTTTATAGAATGTGACACCCAAAACAAGGATTGTAAAGAAGTACGCTCATCACTCTCAAAAGAATGCCACAAGTCCGGCTCTAAGTACCATAAGTTTTCCCCTTATGTAAATCACTACTAATGTAAGCTCACTCAACTTGAAATCATATAGGGCTTTAGCGGGGATGTAATGAAGCCTTTTGGATCAATGTAGGGCATAATGAACTATGAAGGTTTCATCTTTCCTTAAGCCTTCATTTTCTCATTTCGACTCATACTTTCTTGACTTTTTTAGTCATTTTCTTGTTTCTTAGGGGAACTAGAGAGACACATTGTCACTCTTTTTTATCCATGGTAATCATTTTGCTACAATTGCCATAGTCCAAGGTTTGCAATTGCGATGATAGCAGAGATGGAAGATCTTCGCATTTGCGGCCAGGTCGCAAATCCGACTGGACACAAATAGCTAAGTGATGGGATTTTTGAGTTCATTCTCTCATTTTTGAACCCTAGACTCGGTAGGAGATGACTTAGAGAGGGGATTTTCACCTACAAACATTGGGTAAGTGATCCTAATCTATTTCTAATCATATTCCATCAACTTATCTAAGATTTTAACATCAAAATCATGTGAATCAAAGTAGAAATTTATGAAACTTTGTCAAGTTATTGAAAAATAAGAAATTGAGTTTTGAGAGTCGATTTGGACTCGGATTTTGAAACTAATCACATATATGAGTGGGTCATCGGTAGACGAAATCTACCATTGGACACGGGTTTTGACCGGGCGGGCCTCGGGATAACTTTTATTGACTTTTTGGGAAAAGTGTAAAAATCTTAACTTTAACTATTGCAATTGAATTTCCTAGCATTTTTTGATGTTGTTCAGTCTATTTTGATTATATTTGAGCCGTGTGGAGGCGGGACTTTAAGAGAAATGCTATTTCCGAGTTGTGAATTGGCCTATTTGAGGTAAGTGTCTTGCATAATCTCCGTGTGGGGGAAATACTCTTAGGATTGGTATTGTTTGATTCAATTGTGCTAAGTGAAATCCGTGTACGCAAGGTGACGAGTGGGTACACGGGTTGTACGTAGTATTTGACCGGTTTAGGCTACTTATACTATTTCCATGCTTTCATTAAAATGCCATATTATGTTCTAGATTCTCGTAGTAAGATCATCCTTAATTGTGTTAGACTATCCTTAAAAGCTTTGATTGAATTGTTTAGTAATTGTCCTACATCTTACTTGCTAAATTGCTCTCATGCTTTAGTTGAACCTGTTGCCTTTTATTGTCACATGTTATCTCTTCATTGTTAATTATCATCATTGAATTAATTGTTAACGTTGCCCTTTATTTGTCGACTTCAGTTATTTGATACTCATTTTTGAATATCGTTTCCTTTATTGTGAATTAGTCTTATCTAATACTCCCTCCGTTCCAATTTATGTGAACCTATTTCATTGGGCACGAAGTTTAAGAAAAAATGAATACTTTTGAAATTTGTGGTCCTAAACAAGTTATAAAGGGGGCCATAGTATTTGTGTGGTTACAAAAGCTTCTAATTAAGGGCAGAATTGTAAGTTTAAGCTATATTCTTTTCAAATTTAGAGATGGGTCATTCTTTTTGGAACAAACCAAAAAATAGGTTCACATAAACTGGAACGGAGAGAGTATTGTGGTTACACGTTGTTTTCTCATTGTTGAGTTATTTGATGTAGAGGTTGTGGAAGTTGTTAATACGTTGAGGCGATGTTGGTTTTTGTTGGAACATCTATCCTATTGAGCATTTTCAATCTATTATTGTTGTTGATATTCTTGTATACGTTATGGTGGAGCCACGAGCTATTGTTGTTGTTGGCAAGTTGTGATATGTGGACATTTATGGTGCGAGTTGTTATAGTGATATGATATTGATGCGCATGCGGCGGTATAAGGCTTGTGTTGATGTGCATGTGGCGGTATAAGTTGGGACGTATGTGCGTGTTGCTTGTAGGGGAACTACGTGAAGCCACGCGACGTCATAAGGGGGGCTAAAGCGCGCGTAGCTATTTCGGAAAAACTATTTTAAAATCTATTTCAAATGTAAGGCTCACGCAGTGGCATAAGGAAGGATTGCGATTCAAATTGAGAATGTGAATATGAATCGGTACCTCAGTTGTTATTCTTGATATACGAGGCAGTACCTCTGTTTGATTTCATTATACACGAGGCAGTACCTCGTTGTGTTTCTCATTGTTATTTCATGTTGCAAGTGTCACGGAAGGAATATCCCTTGTTGCTCCATTCGTTATCATCCTAGTAGTTGTAGTCCGTACATGACCTTTGTATCACTTTAGTTGTTTCTTTTATGCTATTTCTACCGTTGATTTTCCCGATTTTAGATCATGCTATCATCGTGTTCTGTATTAGATGCTTTCTTACTTCCTATATATTTTATATCCGTATTTCATTTATACTGTCTATTTCATATCTTAGTAGGTGTCTTGACTTGGCTTCGTCACTACTCTAATGAGTTTAGGCTTGATACTGGCTGGGTACCGTTGTGTACTCATACTATGCTTATGCACATATTTTGTGTGTGCAGATCCAGGTACGTCTGCTCGTGCCGGTAGATAGAGAGTCTTACTAGCTTCTTTTACCGGAGACTTCAATGTATGTCTGCTCGGCGTCCGCAGGCCTCAGAGTCACCTTCCTTTATTTTCATTGCTGTTGTATTTCCTTTTCGGACAGCGATGTAGTAGCACCCTAGTAGCATTCTATAGAGCTTATGACTCAGTTCCACCGGTTTTGGGGTTTGAAATTGTGGGATTCTGTTTACAGACGGTTTTATCCAGTAGTAATTAGTCGTTTACAGTATCTTGTATTTAATTTGTATACATGTTCAGTGGTTGCCATTTGTTAGGCTTACCTAGTCGTAGAGACTAAGTGTCAACACGACATCCTTAGGAGGGAATTTAGGGTCGTGGCATGCATCAAGTTCATTTGAAACAACTTTCACGAGATATTGAGTCCAAACATGTCGCCAAATATGAGTAAGGGAAAATACAGTACAAATTAGTTGGTTTGGTCACGGACCCATATGTTTAAACCAAACCATCTTTGTCTTTCTTTTTTCTAATCAATCTTAACTATATCAAATGAATACACTATTCATCCAACCGGTTAATGTTAATGATTTACGAATAGAAACGTAGGTTCACTACTTCCTTGAATTTAGAAACAGAATCAGATCATATAGTCCTTCAGAAATAAAAGACAAGACAAATGAATAAAGTGTAGGCAATATCCATTGACTACACATTTAGTCGGTCTTGAAACGTGGAAGAAGCAACTCTTTAGCCAATACCCTTATGTTTGGCATCTATCAGTTTGTATAATAAAATATTTGAGTTGAGATACATTTTGAGAGTTCAGCTATTCCTATTAACTAGCATCAACAATTTCTAAATACATTTTGAGAGTTCAGCCAGGAAATGCCATAGCTAATAGTTTGCTTGGGATACATTGCTTCCAGACATTCCTAGGAACACATAGAGGGTGTTTGGACTGGTCAAACCAGCTTTTAAGCACTTTTTTATTAAATGGAGTGTTTGGCCAAAAACAAAGCTGCTTAAAAAGAGCTAAAAAGTGCTTAAAAAAACCTAAAAGTAAGAAGTTGGTTGATCCCAACTTTTTTATTTTGGCTTAAAAGCCATTTTAGTTTGACCAATAAAATTACTCTTTTGTCCCTTATAAGTTTTTATAATACCAAAATTATCCTCAGTCAAACAAACTATTAAAATTTCTTTTTTTTCTACACCCCTCCCCACTCCCACCCCACCCCTCGCCCCCACCCCCCTGCCCCCTCTCCCGCAC
>ML280186.1:37707-56824 GCA_005239495.1 Nicotiana undulata
CCCCTCCCCTCCCCCCTCCCCCTCCCCCCGGAATTTTTTTTTAAATATATTTTTAGTTTTTTTTTCATCTTTCTTTTTTAATATATTATACTTATATATAATTGCTACTCATGTAATCAGCTCCTTTATAATGTTAACAGCTTTAGGGATATTTTTGTCTTTTTAATAGGAAAAAGTGCTTACCAGCACTTGTTTGCCAAACACTTCAACATCTTTTTTTAAGCTTCAACACTTTTATCCAAACATGTAACTGCTTATTTATAAAATAAGCTCCAGCACTTAAAAGCTGCTTTTAAGCACTTGTGCTTAAAAGCCACTTTTTTTAAGCCAATCCAAACAGACTCATAGCTTGAGCTGACAAATTCTACTAACCAAATTTCGCTACTCGCTTAGCTACGGAAGTAGGTCCCAACTAGGAGTGGCAAACGAGCGGGTCGGATCGGATATGGTTCGGGTCGAAACGGGAAATGAAAAACAGATAAATTATCCGACCCGATCTATATCTAATACGGATAAAAAATGAGTTAACCGGCAGATAGTATGGATAACCATATTATGCATGCATGAATATGACTAATTTTGGCAGAATTCCTAATCTTCCAAACTCAATCTCTCAATGAAGCAAAAAGCTCCTTTTAAGAAATCTGGGGTGGTGGTGAGTTGCTGCCCATTTCCACAAAACGACAACAGCAACAATGATATTGCGGATTAACGAAGTGAAAGACAACTCATTGTAGTTAGAATTAGGATATCATTAATTTGAAGGAAAAAATCTCAGATTGAGTGGAAACCACCGGAGTTGATGGCATTATTGTTGTTGTTATTCTTGTCTCAGGAACTCTCGAGTTGCATTCATTGCCATCTTTTCATACAAACGGCAAGCTCTTCTCACCTTATTGTATTTTGGAAGTGTGCTTTGTAAGTTTCTAAGAGTCCACCAAACAGTAGAGGTACCAGTTCCTCTACTAGTTCCCACAGAATTATATGCTAGACAGACAAGTAAAGAGACAAAAGATTTTTACGTGGAAAAATTCCACTCAAGGGGACAAAAACCACGACCTACACTTGTAGGATTTTAAATTCACTAACTTGTAATCTAAACTATTACAAGCCACTTTGCAAGGCAACCTTACAAAGACTTCAACACACTAACTTGCAATCCTTCTTACAAGCCACTTTGTCACTATCTAGTTACAAAGACTTTGACTCATGACTAGCTTTCGCCACACAGAAGTTCTGGAGAATAAAGAGTTAAAAGATTACTAACTAGTTGCTTCTACAAAAACTAGTAGGATACAATGAAAATAAAATACAAGATTACAACTCAACTAAGGACATTATCAATACTTGATGAGCACGTTGTGTAGGCCTTAGTGGAGTGGTCTTCTTGCTCTTGAAGCTCTTGAGTATTTAATGCTTGAGAGCACTTAATGCTTGAATATTCTTTTTTGTAAAATGCTCAAGTGAATGTGTTGTTCTTCTTGCTTCAAGATATTCTCATACATTGCACATACCAAGAAGGATGCCCAATTTCTTGAGGGTACAAGGCTCAACCACAAAGAAGTGACTACTGCACTGTTGCTACACTGTAGCGTGAACAGTAGCAGTCAGTCACCTTTTTGTCACAGCTTTTTACAGCTGTCAAGTTGACCTGTACTTTTATCTGTGAGTCCGATAAGGTATCAGGTCCCTTAGCAGGTCCCTTCTCATTCAGCAGTGTATAGTTCAGAATTCCTGAAGGCAGAGATGACATGTGAAGTTGTTTATACATTAGGTCCTCGATCTGGTCCTTCACATAAGAGTTTGTTAGATATCAAAACAGAATACAACTCATCAATTTCTCCCTTTTTGATGATGACAAACTTTTATAATTGGGAAGGAAATGTGATAGTGTAACAATGAGCTACCAGGTTCCTAGCACGTTCCCCCTATAAATATGCTTCCCCCTTAGGTTGTGCTCCCCTCTTAAACAATGCACAAACATGTCAGAATTCCCAATTTTCCCTTTAACTTCCCCCTTTTGGCATCATAAAAAGGCAAACTTAGGTAAGAAAAACCAAAGAAGTCCGTTAAAGTTAACTCATGCCCCTTGTGTGCACACAACATGGTAGAGGATAGAAAAAAGGTCAGAGAATCATCATTTAGAACACAAAAAGACTGATGATATTGATAGAAAAAACTAAAAACATTGTAGAAGTCTTCGCTCGAAAGCAAAGAACTTCATTTGGATTTTCCAATACAGGAGCAGGCATATGTTATCCAATCCCAAAACAACTAAAGGAAATACATTAATAACTACTAGCCACAACATAAAAGAGAACAAGGAAGGAGAATCCTAAGGAGCACTAGATTAGGAAGGCTTAGAGGAGGAGGCTGTGAGAGAGCGAAGGACTAGGTCCATACGAGCATTCGCAGAGGACTGTTCCTAAAGAAGCTTGTCCTTCAGATTTTCAACTTGCTGTTTCAACTCAGCATTCTCTTTGGTCAGGCGGGCCACATCTGTATCAAATGAACTACTAGAACCGGGTCCCTTATCAGATTGACCTGACGCTTCCATGATGGCAATTTGTGCCTTTAGCCTCTTGATAGTGTCCTGGGCAGCATTCAGGGCATTGATCATTTGAGAAATTGTAGAGTTGCTGCCCCCAGCCTTCTCGATGCATTCACACTCTTCAAGAGTGGTCTTGGTAAAGCTCTGTTTACGGGTTCCAACACGAGGGTTATTGAGAGGTACCTTGAAGTGTTCAAAGATCCTTGTAAGCAAGAAACCGTAGGGAAGACCATGGTTACCATCTTTGAGCGAGACCACCTTGTCCATGTGGTTGATCATGAGAGCGGGCAAGTTCACAGGGTTAAAGTTGTCAAGTGCCTCCATCAGGATAAGATCAGCCCTTGATGCAACAGAGCGTCTCTCAGCCCTAGGGAGAAGAACTTTGTTTACCAACTCGAAGAGAAGCTGATAAACAGGCAGCATAGCCTTCTTATGTACCCGGTCCCCATGCTGAACAGACCCAGATTTGACAATGATCTTCCGAAAAGTGTTGCTGCATGCATCCTTGGCTGGATCTACGGAAGATAAACCTTCTGACGGAATGACCAGAATTTCCCCCAAAAGGGCATCATCAAAAACGATGTCCACATTCCCCACTAATACACAGGCATGATTATCAACAAGGAGGAAAAAAGTAGCATAGAACTCCCGTACAGCATCCTCATAGACCTTATCCCCACTTACATTCAGGAGATGTTCCCACTTCTGGAACTCAAGCATAGCCATGAGTTGGCTCATGCCTGGCATGTCAAGGATCTCAGGGTCAATGGTGTGCCCTAAGAGCACAACTTGCCGCTGAACGTTCTCTTTCCACTTAGCAGCTTGAACGGCACCAGATTCCTCCGCTGGTGCTTCGTCTTCTTCTCGCTTACATTTTCCTGACACTTTGACTGACTTTTCCTTGGAACGAGCAGATAAAGATTTCGGTCCACTGACCTCCCCAACATTTTTCTTCTTGACGTTTTCCTCAAACTGTAACACTGATGGCTTCACACTCTTCCGAGACACAACTTTATTTCTTTTTACTAAGGAACTAGGTTCCTCAGTAGTTTCTTCGTCAACCTCCACAATTGGAATATCCTTATCCACTACAATCCGACCATCCTTTACCAGACGCCTCCTTTTTGGCTTGTTAACTTTCTTGCTTTTCTCAAGAGCCCGGTCCACAACCTCTTTCTTTTGAAGTCTAGTAGAAGGACGCTTCACCGAGGAAATGGAAGCATTGACCCCATGAAGCAGTTTAAGTTTGGCACTGAGTGCCATGTTATCTTCATCCTCATCGTTCACAAGTTCATTGAGTGGAGGAATGGACTCGAGAGGATGAGTGTAAAAGATTTGCTCATTCGGAGACTGAGAGGGTGACGAACCAGGTCCCTTACTAGGTTTTGAGTGCTGAGTCTCATGATGAGAAGACTCGAAGGGGACCATGGTTCCTTCATCCTCAATAATAGACATGGAGGCTCCCTGAGGAGCAGGAAGAGAAAATGTACTTTCAGAGGGTTTTTTCGATGAGATGGCGATGATGTTTTCAACCGTTTCTTTTTCTAGTGACTTCATGGGAGGCTGAGTATTTAGAAAGGCGGAGTTGATATACTGATTTGTATCATCCTCTGAAGCTTCAGAGGCCGGAGACGTTTCAGAGGTGAGAGGTCCAGATGGTGGTACAGAGGAGGACAGTGGTGAAGGAGCTTTTTCAGGGGTTAGGGTTTTTGGCGAGGATAGAGATGGTGGAGACGAAGGGAGAGAAGCTTCAGGGACTGAAGGTCCCTGAGATGGTTCTGGTACAAGGGGAGGTGAGGATGATGGAGAGACTGAAGTAAGCTCCTGTGAGGGGGAGAAACCCTGATCCTCAACGGGGGTGGTATTGAGGTCAGCGGTGATGGTGGAAGAGGAGATTTCGTCTGGGGAAACCATGTGAACAATGTAAGCAAAGAGTGAGAGGAGTAGGTAGGAGAGAGTAAAAGATTTTGAGTGCAGATGAAGGTGTGTGAATGATTTTTTAAAGGAAGGAGGTAATGAGAAGAAGGGGAAACGGGTTTCAATTTGGCGGTTCTTGAGAAGTGAGAAAATGTGTAGGGGAGTTGAAAAGTGGAATGACAGATGTGATTGATGTGTTGCTGAAAAGGTAGAGAGAGAGAGAGGGAATAGTGGCAGCAGTAATTAATGCAGTTACTTTTCGAGAGAGAAGGAGAGAACACATATACTTACTAACCTGGCGTAAGGGAACCGGGTCCCGTACTTGTTTTATTTTGAAAAACAAGTTCTTCCGTCTTTGTATGGTCTATGATGCTACTTCATTAAGTTCTGTAATCACCATGCGTGTCTACCTGTAACGGTATTAATGTGAGTTAGACTTTGTTAGGAAAATACTTTAGTATCTTATCCTGAGTACAACATTTATAGCCATATGAGCACCAGGTTCCTAATTAGGTCTCAGCATGCCCAGAGCCAGCCTGTTCTTCTCAAAATGTTCTCTTCCCATTGCCTTTGTGAAGATGTCTGCAATTTGATCTTCAGTGCAACAAAACTTCATGTTGATGTGTCCCTTTTCAACATTTTCTCTGAGGAAGTGATGTCTCACATCAATGTGCTTAGTTCTCTTTTGTTGAACGAGATTTTTTGCCATATTGAGTGCACTGGTGTTGTCACATAGGAGTGGAATGTTGTCGATGAAAACACCAAAATCCTCCAATTGTTGTTTGATCCACAGCAGCTGAGCACAACAAGAGGCAGCTGCAACATATTCAGCTTCTGCTGTGGATAGTGCTACTGAGTTCTGCTTCCTTGTCCCCGAAGAGATTAGGCAGGATCCAAGAAAATGAGCCATCCCTGAAGTGCTTTTCTTGTCCACCAGATAACCTGCATAGTCAGCGTCAGCATAACCAACAAGATTAAAGTTGTCACCTGAAGGATAGTAAAGGACCAGGTCTTGTGTGCCTTTGAGGTAGCGCAGGATCCTCTTAGCTGCTTTCAGATGTGACTCCTTGGGACTGGATTGAAATCTTGCACATAGTCCCACACTGAAGACTATATCGGGTCTGCTAGCTGTGAGATAGAGAAGTGATCCAATGATCCCTCTATACATGGTTTGATTCACAGGAGTGCCAGCATCATCCATGTCAAGTTTGGTGGCCACTGCAATAGGTGTGTCAATCACTTTGGAATCCTCCGTATCGAACCTTTTTAGCAGTTCCTTGATGTATTTCTGTTGGCTGATGCAAGTGCCCTTGATAGACTGTTTGACTTGAAGACCCAGGAAGAAGTTCAGGTCCCCCATCATGCTCATTTCAAACTCACTCCCCATAAGCGTTGCAAACTCGTTACACAGAGAATCTGCTGTAGCACCAAAAATAATGTCATCAACATATACCTGGACAATGAGAAGCTTCCTTCCTCGTTTCTTCAGAAAAAGAGTGCTGTCTATCTTCCCCCTAGTAAAACCATTGTCAAGTAGAAGCTTTGACAACCTTTCATACCACACTCTAGGGGCTTGCTTCAATCCATACAGGGCCTTATCTAGCTTGAACACATGTTCTGGGTGAGCATGGATTTCAAACCCCGGGGGTTGCTTGACATACACTTCTTCCTTGAGATAACCATTTAAGAATGCACTTTTCACATCCATTTGGAACAAGGTGAATTCCATATGAGATGCAAAGGCAATGAGAACTCGAATGGCTTCCATGCGAGCAACTTGAGCAAAGGTTTCATCATAATCAATCCCTTTTTCTTGATTGTAGCCTTGAACCACCAGCCTTGCTTTGTTTCTAGTGGTCGTCCAATTTTCATCCAGCTTGTTCCTGAACACCCACCTGGTTCCTATGATGGTTCTTTAAGAGGGTCGAGGTACCAGATGCCATACATTGTTTCTTTCAAATTGATAAAGCTCCTCTTGCATAACAACAATCCATTCAGCATCCTTTAGAGCTTCCTTGATGTTCTTGGGTTCAATTTGAGACAGAAAGGCTGAAAAGGCTAAGGAATTTCTAGTTTTCGATCTGGTTTGAATTCCGGAATCAAGAGGGGTGATTATGTTGTCGAGAGGATGAGAGCTCTTATGCTTCCAGTTTTGAACTTGAACCTGATTAGTAGATGAACTTGGTATATTGGTTGAGCTTCCTTGTGAATCCTGTGCTGCTGTGTGAGGAGTGCTTTCCATTGTATCTCCAACTCTTTCCTCAACTTCTGTAGGAGAGATAGGAGTACCAGGTTCTTCCTGAGGTTCTGAGAAGGATGTTGAGTTGCCTTCTAATGTCTCCTTTGCTTGACTCATCATATCTGCCTTGCCGTTTGACACATCAGTGATCTCTCCTGGAACCAAGAATGGTTCGTTGTCTTGATCATCTTCATTGTTGTCCTTGTTCGAGAAGGGAGTTTCATTGAAGAGTACGTGAACACTCTCTTCCACACATTGAGTCCTTTTGTTATATACTTTGTATGCCTTGCTTTGGGAGGAGTAACCCAGAAAGATTCCTTCATCTCTCTTGGCATCAAACTTTCCCAGCTGATCCTTCCCGTTGTTCAAAACGTAGAATTTGCACCCAAAAGCCCTTAGATGAGTTACCTTGGGCTTCCTTCCATTGAGTAGTTCATATGGGGTCTTGTTCAGAAAATACCTGATCATGCACCTGTTCACCAAGTAGCAAGCAGTATTGATTGCCTCAGCCCAGAAGGTTTTTGCAATCCCACTGTCTATGAGCATTGTTCGAGCCATTTCCTCCAAGGTCCTATTTTTCCGTTCCACGACACCATTTTGCTGAGGAGTCCTTGGAGCTGAAACATTGTGTGTGATTCCATATTCATTACAAAATTCATCAAATCTTGCATTGTCAAACTCTGTTCCATGGTCAGACCTGATGCATGCCACCTTCATGTTCATCTTCACTTGAATTTTCTTGACAAAGGTTGCAAATAACTCAAATGTTTCATCTTTTGATCGAAGGAATAATGTCCACGTGAATCTAGAGTAGTCGTCCACAATCACAAAAATGTATTTCTTTCCACCCCTACTTGCAACTCTCATTGGTCCACATAGATCCATGTGGAAGAGTTCAAGAGGCCTGGATGTGCTGACATCCTTCTTTGGTTTAAAGGATGACCTTACATGTTTCCCTCTTGCACATGCATCACATACTTTGTGATCTTTGAATTTTGATGTTGGAAGACCACGAACCATGTCCCTCTTTATCAACTTGTTCAAAAGAGTGAAACTGGCATGCCCTAGTCTTCTGTGCAAGAGCTCAGCATTGTCTTCAACTGCCTTTAGGCAATTCACCTCACCTGCTTCCAAAGATTTGAAACCAGCAACATAGATGTTTTTGTACCTCTTGGCTATCAGCACCACCTCACCAGTTACTAGACTAGTAACAGTGCATGATTTTGACAAAAATTTCACTTTATTTCCTTTATCACAGATTTGTGAAACACTCAAAAGACTGTATTTTAAGCAATTCACATAGTAAACATTTTCTATTGAGTTTTCCAGTAATCTTCCAACACTAAGGATGTATCCTTTCTTTCCATTTCCAAAGGACACATCCCCTCCTTGCAGGTCCTTCAATGAGAGAAAATCCATAGTATTTCCAGTCATATGCTTTGAGCATCCACTGTCCATAATCCACTATAGTCCACTTTCCCTCACTGATCCCTACATATGCAAGTTAATGGTTAGGTTTAGGAACCCAAACAAGTTTGGGTCCCTTGTAATTTGGAAATTGGTGAATGAGAACTCTTCTAGTCCATGCTGGCAGGATTTTGTGTTTCTTGCTGGGACCTGGTCCCTGCTCAGGTTTTATCCTTCCTGCAAACATTTTGTTTTTTTTGGACTGACTGGTCCCTGGCTGGACAGCTTCTTTAAAGTGTCCATTGTTCCCACAATGGGTACAAATCCAATTGTCAGGGACTGTGACATATTTGCTGTGTGGATTGTAAGGAGTCTTCTCCTTTTGAAATCCAATTCCCTGTCTGTTTTCACTGTTGTTAAAGTACATGGCAGTGACAGCGCCTGGCGACCACTTAAAGACTTCTTTAAATCATATTTCACCTTACTTAATTCATCATGAAGCTCTCTGTTTTCTCTAACTCACTACACAGACTTGCTTTTGCTTCAATCAAATCTTTCTCAATTTTGACATACCTTTCACTAGCTATTTCCTTTCCTTTTTCCACACTTAGTGGACCAGATTCTAGTTTGAGCTCCTGAATGGTTTCCTCTAGACATGAGATTTTATCTTGAAGGTTATTTCTTTCTTGTTATACAGCATTTATTCTTTTATTCAGCCTAGTTTTATCAAGGCCTAGGCTTTCAGTTTTTTCTTTCAGATCTCTCATCACTACAGTCCTATCTTCTCTCTTTTCTTTTTCAAGATTGCCTATGGTGTTCTTTAAATCCTCCACTACCATTAATAGGTCATCTCTAGTTTGTTCTACTTCTCCTAGTTCAGTGGTCAAAAGGTCCTTGTCTTCGACTAAGACATTGTATGTATCAATGAGAACGTTAAATAAATACATCAATTTTTTAGGAGAGTAGGATTTTAGATTTATCTGAACATCCCTGAAATCTACCTCTTCTGTGTCATCTTCTTCTTCTTCATCTGATTGAGCCATGAGAGCAAACAATGAGTCGTACTCCTTCGCCTTGTTTTCAACAGCCATCATGGAATTGTTTTCTGCTTCAGGTTCCTCGTCTGATTCACTGGATGAATCTCCCCAAGCAGCAAGGGCTTGCCTTACAACATTGTCAGCTGCACTCTTCCTGCTGAATCTCTTCTCTGGGACCTGGTTCCTCTTTGGAGCTTTGTCCATGTTGAATTTGTAGGTATCTTGTTTCAGTAGCGGGCAGTCTTTTATGAAGTGACCAGGCTTACCACACTTATGACACAAGTCATGGTTCCTAGGCTTGCTTGAGCTGCCTCTTCTTGGTATTCCACCGTTCCTTCGAACCATCTTCTGGAATCTCTTGGTGAGATAGGCCATGTCATGATCTTCCTCACTTGACTCCTGTTTTTCAGCTTGGAGCACCAGGTTCATCTCCTTTTTGGGCTCTCTTCTTTTCGCTGTCCTTTTTTCTCTTCATCTCATAAGTTTTCAGGTTCCCTATCAACTCATCCATTGTTAAGATTTGCAAATCCTTTGCCTCAATGATGGCATTTACTTTGCTTTCCCAAGAACTAGGTAGAACACTTAGGATCTTTCGCACTAGCTTGTTCCTGGGAATGATTTCTCCTAAAGAGTGAAGCTCGTTGATAATGGAAGTGAACCTGGTATGCATGGCTTGTATACTTTCATCTTCCTTCATTTTGAACAGCTCATACTCGGTAGTAAGCATGTCTATCTTTGACTGCTTTACTTGTGTTGTTCCTTCGTGGGATGTATGCTGGGCTTGCCAGCTTTCTTTAGCAGAATGACACGCAGAAATCCTGTTATATTCATCCGGTACTATTCCACACACTAGAATTTTCTTGGCACAAAAATTCTTTTCCACAGCTTTTCTATCGGCCTCATTATAATCTAGTCTTGTTTTTGGCACCAACAAACCAACCTCTCCCACCTTGTGCATAGGAACATGAGGTCCATCGCAAATGATGTCCCATAACTCTGAATCTTCAACCATGATGAAGTCATGCATGCGAGTCTTCCACCATCCATAGTATTGACCATTGAACCTTGAAGGTCGATATGTTGATTGTCCCTCTTCGAAGTTTGGTGGAGCAGCCATTACAGATCCTTTCTAGGTGTTAACCGTGTAGAAAGAACCTGCTCTGATACCAATTGTAAGTTCCTAAGAGTCCACCAAACAGTAGAGGTACCAGGTCCTCTACTAGATCCCACAGAGTTATATGCTAGACAGACAAGTAAAGAGACAGATGATTTTTACGTGGAAAAATCCCACTCAAGGGGACAAAAACCACGACCTACACTTGTAGGATTTCAACTTCACTAACTTGTAATCCTTCTTACAAGCCACTTTGTCACTATCTAGTAACAAAGACTTTGACTCATGACTAGCTTTAGCCACACAGAAGTTTTGTAGAATAAAGAGTTAAAAGATTCCTAACTAGTTGCTTCTACAAAAGCTAGTAGGATGTAATGAAAACAAAATACAAGATTACAACTCAACTAAGGACATTATCAATACTTGATGAGCACGTTGTGTAGGCCTTAGTGGAGTTGTCTTCTTGCTCTTGAAGCTCTTGAGTCTTTAATGCTTGAGAGCACTTAATGCTTGAATATTCTTTTTGTAAAATGCTCAAGTGAATATGTTGTTCTTCTTGCTTCAAGATATTCTCATACATTGCACATACCAAGAAGGATGCCCAATGTCTTGAGGGTACAAGGCTCAACCACAAAGAAGTGACTACTGCACTGTTGCTACACTGTAGCGTGAACAGTAGCAGTCAGTCACCTTTCTGTCACAGCTTTTTACAGCTGTCAAGTTGACCTGTACTTTTATCTGTGAGTCCGATAAGGGATCAGGTCCGTTAGCTGGTCCCTTCTCATTCAGCAGTGTATAGTTCAGAATTCCTGAAGGTAGAGATGACATGTGAAGCTTTTTATACATTAGGTCCTCGATCTGGTCCTTCACATAAAAGTTTGTTAGATCATCAAAACAGAATACAACTCATCATGCTTACTGTAGCTTGCCTCATGGACAGAATGAAGATGGGTTTCAGCAAAGACGGAGGAGTAAAAATGAATCTTTTAGCCCTTCTGGCGTGAAAATAAAGCTAGGCTTTGTTGACTCCAGACCCGAGCCATCGATTTGTGTAAGTAAAAATTTAATTAAGTGTTTCACCCGCTCCTTTTGTTGGTGTTTGACACTCATGCATATCAGCTGAGCAAAAGTGGTGTGTAGTTAACACACTCCGTGAAAAGTTTGGTGTGATTTAGGGTGTGTAACAGAGATTTGGCTACAAACTCAGAGGCAAACTATGTATTATGCCTTGATTCTACAACTAAACCAAAAAGGTAACGTTAATCACTGATTATTCTAGTAATGTACGCTTCAATAAGGCGGGTTGCCATTATGACCATCCAAATTATTTAATACCAAAGAAGCATTACATCTAGACATAGCTTACTGCCCCCCAAGGTGTGACACAAATTAAAATGTCAATAAATCATCTAGTAGATTTAGAGTGAGAGAGCCAAAACATAAAATATGGATGTTCTAAAAGCTTCTACTCGCAATGTTTATATCCAAAACTAAGGTGAAGAGATATTGTAGTAACATAGCACTAGCTTTTTTGCTTATCAACTAGCTAGAAAAGAAAGGCTGAAATCTTGGAGGTAAAGGTGTATTCAATTCAAAATAGAGGACACTTACCACACTTTTTTGTTAATTATGATACTATAACTGTGTTGAGAATCATGATAATATTCATTCTCAGAATCGACTACAACAAGACGCCATTGATTCACATGGTAAAGCTTTGAAGATGAAGGAGTCGTATGAGTCTTCGTGTGTATCGAATACAAAAGGGAAAGTGAAGCTGCTTCCTAATTCTAAAATGAGATGTGGTCAACCTTGGTCTCATCAAACAAATAAGGACAAACGTGGATAGATCGTCACCCTCAAACAAACTACTGATGGATTAAATCAGGACCTTCCAAATACTCACTTGGGCAGAAATAAGAAAATGATAAATCTGGAATATGCCAACACGTGACAAATTCATTGGTATGTGGGAGAGAATATAGTTTGTTAGTATTGTTAGATTTTATTGAATAAGAATAGGACAAGTGTAAATAGGATTCTTTTCCATTTATTTATTTTACAACCCAAACTTGTATAAAAAGACATGTACAGTGCATTATCAAAGAAAACAAGGAGAAAATTTCCAAAACAATTAGTCTCTGAAAATCCAATATGGTATCAAAGCCTTTAAGGCTTGCTTCTCGCCCTTGAATCTCCTTTCTTCTTCTTCATCATTTCGTCCTCTATATACACGTAACAAATCATGGCAGACATCACTAATGTTGCTACACCAGGAGCTGGAACTGGAGCTCAGTATGACTCCAACCATGCTTATTTTCTTCACTCATCTGATGCACCAGGTATTGAACCTGGTGAATTCCCCTTTTGATGGCAAAGGATTTCAGGCATGGCGCAAGTTTGTTCTCATAGACTTGTCAGCCAAAAATTAAGTGGGGTTTATCGATGGAACTTGCTTAGCACCAGCATCCACCTCCAGGGACTTCCAGCAGTGGAGTCGATGCAATGACATGGTGACATCTTGGTTGCTTAATTCTCTAGGAAACGAGATAGCTGATTCAGTTATCTATTCCAAAACAACCTTGGATTTATGGACTGATCTTGAAGAAAGATTTGGTCGGTCAAATGGTGCTAAGTTGTTTCATCTGCAAAAGGAATTAAGTGATTTAGTGCAAGGAACCAATGGTATTGCAGTTTATTACACAAAAATTAAGAGATTATAGGATGAACTTGACTCTCTTAATACTCATACAAATTGTAGCTGTGTATGTGTGTGTGTGGAGGAAAGAAGAAATTGGCCAAATCTTTGGAGGATGAGAGGCTCGTTCAATTTCTTATGGGGTTGAATGAGACCTATGCTCAGGCTAGGAGCAGTATCTTAATGATTAAGCCTCTACCCACTGTTAATCATGCTTACTCTCTATTGCTACATGATGAGAATCAAAGAGAGACCCCTGTTTATAATCAATTTCCATCAGGAGGTTCATCTTTTATGGCAGGAAGTCAAGGACACTCTATGCCAAATGGAAATCAAGTACTGTCAGCACAAAAATTTACTGGAAATTCAGGGAGCTCTAACTACAAAGGAAAGAAGCCAAAACAGTTTTGCACTTATTGAAAGATGACAAATCATGTCATAGGAGATTGCTACAAACTTGTAGGATTTCCTTCTAATTACAGGTTCAACAAGAACAAGAAGTTTCAGGGACCAATAAGGGGAAATGCAGCAACAACAGGAGAGGAACAACAATTAATGGAGATTGATGGAGCTAATTCAACACAGAACCTGTCCAAAGACCAGTTCTCTCAGCTTGTGAATCTTCTCAAACAGGTCAAAGTTCATCAGGACACCTCAACAAACACTGGAGCAGATATCAGTGCAAATGCTGCAGCTGGTATTGCTTTTAATAACTCAGTTTCTGGTTTGCTCTTCTATAACACTAACATCTGGATCATAGATTTAGGTGCCTCAGAACATATGTGTTATGATGCTAAAGAGTTTAAATTTTTAACTCCACTCCCTATACCTCTTATTGTTAATCTGCCTAATTCCTACCAGGTCAAAGTTACTCATTCAGGTAGTGTGCCAATTTTTACAGATCTTGTCCTAGAAAATGTTCTACATGTTCCTTGTTTCAAATTAAACCTATTGTCTGTTCACAAGATCACATACCAGTTTAAGTTTTCAGTACTTCTTACTCATACTGAATGTCTCCTGTAGGGATCTTTAATGAACAGACCTCAAGCTTTTGGTGAAGTCAAAGAAGGACTATATTTTCTTAGGCCATGTAGTACCCAGTCTAGGAATTTCTTTCAATCAAATGTTTCTCTACTGTATAAAGAGAACAAATCAGTTTCAGTTTCAGCTTCTTCTGCTAAATTAACATCTGATGTAATGTTATGGTACAATAGGTTGGGGCATTTGCCTTTTCATGCAATGAGAAATATCAGTACTATTCTTTTTCTTCCTAATTCTGATTATTCTTGTGACATATGTCCTTTGGCAAGGCAAACTAGAAAACCTTTTCCAATAAGTGATACTTCAACTAAGCAAATATTTGAACTAATCCACATAGACACTTGGGGGCCTTACAAAGCTTCTACTTACAATGGATACAAATATTTTTTAACTGTAGTTGATGACTTTAGTAGGGCAACATGGACATACTTGTTGGCTGCCAAAAGTAATGCTTTCACTGTTTTACAATAATTTTTTAAAATGGTGGAGCGACAGTTTGATACAAAAGTAAAAGTGATTAGGTTAGACAATGCAATGGAATTAGGGAAAGGCAATGTACATTCAGAATACTTGATTTCTCAAGGCATATTACACCAAACATCTTGTGTTTCCACCCCTCAACAAAATAAGGTAGTTGAAAGAAAACGCAGGCATTTACTAGAAATAGCAAGGGCTCTAATGTTTCAGTCAAAGGTGCCCACAGCCTACTGGGGTGAATGTGTTCTCACAGCAACACATCTGATTAACAGGATTTCTTCTAGAGTGCTTAAAGGGAAGACACCATATGAGATGGTTTTTGGAAGACTACCTGATTACACAGCTTTGAGGACATTTGGTTGCCTATGTTATGTATCTACTTTAGCACAAAACAGAGGGAAGTTTGAACCAAGAGCTCAAGTATATGTGTTCTTAGGGTACCCTCCTGGTCAGAAAGGGTACAAGATTTTAGAACTAAAAAACAGAAAAATTGTAGTGTCTAGAGATGTCCAATTCTATGAAAACATCTTCCCCTTTCAAAGTCAAGCACCCAAACCTCAGCCTATCTTTCCTACTCCACCTGACACTATTGTGCCTAATGACCAGTCTTCTGCCTTACCAACATTACCTGTCCATCAGCAACAAGATACTTATCAACACTCTCCCAATTCACCTTCTTCATCTCATTCTCTTGTTCCTTGCCTACCCTTTCCCCTACTCAAACTAGTTCACTTTCCCCTGATTCACCTTCTCCATTTCCTCCTACTAGTCCAGCTACTCCAATTCCTCATACTAGTACTAGTCATGTTCCTTGTCCTATTGTTCCAGTTAGAAAATCAGAAAGAGTGTCAAAATTCCCTGCACATCTACAGGATTTTGTTTGCAATAGCATTTTTCTAACAGATGTGTCCTCTGCTTGTTTCACACAACCCCCACATCCTTCTAGTTTTTCTTTCACTGCCTTATCATCACAGAATTAAAAATTACTGAGGTCTATTGCTACTGTCATTGAACCTACAAGTTTTACTCAAGCTTCTCTTCATCCGGGATGGAAAAAGACTATGGATTCAGAAATTGAGGCTTTACAAGCAAATGAAACCTGGGAGGTTGTGTCCTTACCAAAAGGAAAAAAGGCTCTGCCTTGTAAATGGGTATACAAGGTCAAACATAATGCTGATGGGTCAATTGAAAGATTAAAAGCAAGGTTGGTAATTAGAGGGGATATTCAGAGAGAAGGGATCGATTACAATGAGACCTTCTCCCCAGTGGTCAAAATGACCACAATCAGGTGTTCGTTGGCTATTGCAGCCAAGAGAAACTGGAGCATTGCTTAATTAGATGTTAGCAATGCATTTTTACATGGTAACCTCCAGTAAGAAGTTTATATGTGGTTCCCCGCAGGATTCTCACCTTCTAATCCCAACCTTGTGTGCAAATTGAGGAAATCCCTATATGGTCTAAAGCAAGAATCTAGGCAATGGTATGCCCGACTTGCTGGTGCTTTGAGTTTTAAAGGTTATTCTTCCTCACTCAATGATTACTCTTTATTTTTTAAGAAAACAGGTGATCTTGTTTCTGTTGTGGCAGTGTATGTCGATGACATTCTAATAACAGGCAACAATCCCACAAAACTATCTGCTTTAAAAGACTTCTTACATGCTGAATTTCGAATCAAGGACCTAGAGGAATTACATTACTTTCTGGGAATGGAGCTGTTGCGCGAATCCAATGGAATTATAGTACGTCAGAGGAAATTTACCTTAGATTTGCTGGATGAATTTGATTGCTCACAACTGCCTTCCGCTTCATCTCCCCTTGATCCTTGTTCTAAGTTATCTGCACATTCAGGACCTCCATTGTCTGATCCTATCCTCTATCGACGGCTTGTCGGCAAATTAAATTACCTTACCCACACAAGGCCTGATCTTTCCTTCCCTGTTTTGGTTTTAAGCCAATACATGCACAGACCTTGGGTGGGCCATTTCTCTGCTGCTCTTCGAGTCCTGAGTTATCTACGCCATGATCCCGGGTAAGGTTAGTTTTTTAATAGCTCCAAATCCTTTTCTTTAATTGCTTACTGTGATGCGGACTGGGCCTCCTGCCCCGATTCTAGACGCTCTGTTAGTGGTTTTTACATAAGTTTAAGAGGATCCCCTATTTCGTGGAAGTCCATTCACATAGCTCGCAATCCCGTCTTTCACAAGCGCACGAAACATGTCGAGTTGGACTGCCATTTTGTGCGCCAACAGTTCCTCTCAGGGCTGATTTCACTTTCATATGTTCCATCAAGCTTCCAACTTGCAGATCTCTTTACCGAGTCTCTCGCTGGTCCTTCACACAGATCTATCCTTTGCAAGTTGGGTATCAGTTCTTTCTCCTCCAACTTGGGGGGGGGGGGGGGGGGGGTTGGAAAATCTGGTTAAATTTTATTTTCCAGAACGGCCAAAAACAAACGCCCTTGATTTCCNTTGAGAATCATGATTAATATTGATTCTCAGAATCGACTACAACAAGACGCCATTGATTCACATGGTAAAGCTTTGAAGATGAAGGAGTCGTATGAGTCTTCGTGTGTATCGAATACAAAAGGGAAAGTGAAGCTGCTGCCTAATTCTAAAATGAGATATGGTCAACCTTGGTCTCATCAATCAAATAAGGACACACGTGGACAGATCCTCACCCTCAAACAAACTACTGATGGATTAAATCAGGACCTTCCAAATACGCACTTGGGCAGAAATAAGAAAATGATAAATCTGGAATATCGTGACAAATTCTTTGGCATGTGGGAGAGAATATAGTTTGATAGTATTGTTAGATTTTGTTGAATAAAAATAGGACAAGTGTAAATATGATTCTTTTCTATTTATTTATTTTACATTACAAACTTATATAAAAAGACACGTAGAATGCATTATCAAAAAAACAAGGAGAAAATTTCCAAACAATTAGTCTCTGAAAATCCAATAAACTGTTCTACCGCACTGCTGAAAGGTGTTTAGCCATAAGTAACATGAGAATGGATTTTGTTTTCAACAGAGATGTCATTTAATCTTGAATAAGGGAATTCTTTAAGTAACTTCAATTTAGTTCCAAATAAGAATCTGTAATTATAACATCCAATAAAAGAGGCCGAGCGCTGTCAAAGACGCAGTATCAAATCCCCAACAATGAAAAGGAACTCACTTTATGTATTACTACGATGAAGAATCTAAAGCAGGAGTCAATCATATTTATGGAAAATGGTCAAATATATCTCTTCACTGTCAAATACTCCCTTTGTTTCAATTTAGATGTGGTAGTTTGACTCGGCACGAAGTTTAAGAAGAAAAAAAAAAGACTTTTGAAATTTGTGGCCTTAAGCGGGTAAAAGTTTTGTCAGCCATGACATTTATGTGGTTATAAAAGCGTCTCATTAGGGTATAATGAGTGAAATGAAGAGTTTAAAATTGAATTATTTCCAATTATAGAAATGTGTCATTATATTTGGAACGAACTAATAAGGAAAATGTGTCATCTAAATTGAAATAGAGTGAGTATTATTTAAATATATCCTTTATTTCACTATAAGTCCAATTAACACCCTACCGCTATACTATAAAACCTATTCACCCTTAATTTAGACGGAGCGCCATGTGACAGCTCAGGAAGGAGTGACCCACGCCCAATTTTAAATATCAGACTCTTGTTTTTAATCCATTACCATCTTCTTGTTTCTATTATCTTCTTCATCTCACAAACTCTCGTTTAATTTATACCCAATGTAATTTTCATTCTTCAATGTTTCTCAACTTCTTTCTTGAGATTTAAATTTTCAAATCTGAAATTTTCTTCAGCAAATGTTTTTGGATTAATTTCTCTATTTTGAATTGATAACTTGTTTTGTTTTTGTTATATTTTTTATGAATTTATTAAATTTCATTGTATTGTAGAATAGAGAATGCGAAGAAAACTAGGATATATGAATCCTCTTATTACTTATGATCTTCATTTCTCTGTTCTTTAATGGTTCTTGAAGTCATGAAATGAATTTTTTATTAGCTGAATGAATATGGAGATACTTGATGATTGAGAAATGAAGAAGAGGAACAGATGACAATCAGATATTTCAAATCGTATTAGTTGGAAATGGAATATAAGATCTTAGTAGGACTATCTCAATAGTAGGAAATGGGTTTTTCTTGGTTGCTTGTCCATTTTTATGAAAACTCCAAATTGTTCCCTACTTTGGGTGTGTTTGGTAGGACGAAATATTTTTCAATTTTTTTTCTTATTTTTATAAAATACTTTGGAAAATGTTTTCTCATATATCACATTTTATTAAATTGAAAAAAAATAATTTCCCTAGAAATAATTAGGAAAATATTTTCCAAAAACTCCATCTATCCTCACATCTAATCCCAACCCCCTCCAACTTCAATATTTTGTTTTTTCTCTCATTTTTTTGCGCCATCCCAGCAAAAAAATTATTGTTTTTTTGTATTTTAATTTTTTGTTTTTTCATTTTCCCTAACCATCCACCCCACCCCCAACCCCTGCAAATTTTTTTATTTTCAATTTTTGGTTTTCTGTTTTTCTTATTATTTTCTGCATCACCCACCCATCAACAACCTCCCCCCCCCCCCCCCCCCCCCCC
>ML280186.1:56934-118116 GCA_005239495.1 Nicotiana undulata
AGAAAAGACCCTTAAAACCCCCCCCCCCCCCCCCTCCCCCCCATAATTTTTTCTTTTTTCTTTTTATATTTTCAGTTCTGATTTTTTTATTTTTCAGTTTACAAGTTCGAAATTTACGAATTCCACAATAATGAGTTCGGAGGTTTATGTGTTTGCAAGTTTGTGGATTTAGACATTATAGAGTTTACGGGTTCGAAAGTTTAGCGGTTCAGAAGTTTATGAAATTTTGTGGGTTCGGAAGGTTGTTGGTTCGAAAGTTTATGACTTCATGTTTGTTTTATCTTAATTATTTATGAATACTCTTGAGAAGTTATTTTTCTTGATTACATACCAAACACCAGAAAATGAATAAGATTACTATTTATTTTTTAAGAAAATATTTTTCTCAGAAAACATTTTCCGTTATACCAAACACACCTTATGTCAATTTATTTAAGGTATTTCTTCTTGTGTTCGTCAAATTGTTGGAAGCTTTTTTCCTTTTATTTCATAACATTGTTCATAAGATTGTAACTTAAGTTTAACTAAAAATATTTGACGACCACAACTTTCGAAGACGAAGAAGATGGCTATTTTTTGGTTTTCTTGTTTTGGGTTGAATGCGGGTGATAGAGGTGGTAGGGTGTTTTGATGAAGAAGAAAGAGAGGGCTGAATAGAAAATGAATTATAAGAAAATAATGATATTTGGAGGGTAATGGGTCGGGTATTGAGTTAAAAACAAGGGTGAGTTTTAATCTGAACCGAGTATTTAAAATTTGGGGTGAGCCATTCGTTCCTGAGCTGCCACGTAGTGCCTCCGTCTAAGTTAAGGATAAATATATTTTATAGTATAACGGTAGGGTGTTAATTGGACTAATAGGGAAACAAATGATATATTTAAATAATTTTTGATAGATCGCAGATATATTTGACCATTTGCCATATTATCTATTAAAAATAAATTGGATAATGAACTTTTAAAAGAAAAAATGACATTGTATAGCCGTTCTCAAAATAATAGCCAAATATATATATATATATATATATATATATATATATATATATATATATATATATATTAAAACTATACAAGTTTTATACACTTTTTAGGCTACCGATTGTAAATAGCTTCTGGCGCGGGCTAAAAGCTAAAAAAATCCTTTAAAACACGGGTCAAATATGGATAAGAACTATATTATCCGCTTAGAACATGTATAAATAATGGGTTTAACTTTTACATTTGTAAAACTCAAATTAGAGGTTCCTCAAGTTTGGAAGACTAGAATTGTCCCAAAAGTGATCATATTCAAGAAGTCATGAATAACATGGATATCCATATTATCTACCGATTAACCTATTTTTTATCTGTAAAAAAATAAGGATCGGATCGGATAATTTATCAATTTTTGCATTATCCATTTTTGACCCGCTCATACCCAACCGACCAAACCGTTTAACACTCCTAGCTAATACTAAAAATTTGGCTGAAAGTTTATCTAGGAAACTTCCCTAGCCCGAGGTTATACAGGGATAAACTATGGATGTTGTGGATGTTATCAAAATGGAAGTTATAGTGCCAAATTAGTACTTGTTCCATAAAACAATACTCTTGAATTTATACGTGATTTATAAATAAGTGATTTAATTTGATTCTAAATTAATAGATGAATTAGTAAAAAATGTAAGACTTAACCTTGAAATTGAAATGATAAGATATCTTAATCCCGGGCGCAGAGCTTCCGGGTAAGGAATTCTGTTAACCCGGGAGAAGGTGTGAATTTTGTGATTTTAGCACGTCGCTTTACAATCATATACCTTGCGAACCTATGTGTGTTTTACCTTTTACCGCTTTTAATTTCTTGATTATTTGTAATTATGGAATTATCTTAAAACAAGTCACGCGTACGTGCACTCATTTCGTTTGGCGCGTCAATGAGTATGTCACGCATACGTGTACACAATTAATAACACTTTATGTAACGACCCGGTCGGTCTTTTTGAGAGTTAGTGCCCCGATCCCCTAATAACTGCTTCTCACATGCCTTATTATGTTAATGGAACTTGTCGGAGCGTTGAGCGGTGGAATTCAGAGTGATTTTGGTCATATAGTCCTTTAAGGTGAATTTCAGCTTTAGAAAATGAGTCGTAGCTAGAGCTATCTGAAGACGGATCCGGAATAGAATTCCGTCATTTCCGTTAGCTCCGTTGAGGGATTTCGGGGTTAGGAGCGTGTTCGGAATATGTTTTCGAGGTCGGATGTAGATTTAGGCTTGAATTGGCGAAAGTTAGAATTTCGGCGATTTCAGCGGATAGGTGAGATTTTGATATCGGACTCGGAATGGGATTCCGAAAGCGACAATAGGTCCGTAATGTCACTTATGACATGTGTGCAAAATTTGAGGTCATTCGGATGAGTTTAGACGTGTTTCGGCGTCGAATGTGAATTCTTGAAAATTCCTAAGTTCTTAGGCTTGAATCTATGCATATTTGAGTATTTTGATGTTATGGGACGTGTTTTTAAGGCTCGACCAAGCTCGAATAAGGTATTTGGGTTAGTTGGTAGGTTTGGTTGAGGTCCTGGGGCCCTCGGATGATTTTCGGATGCTCAACGGAGTGGTTTTGGACTTAATAAAACACTAGAAATTTTGCTGCTGGTTTCCTTCTATGCGTTCGCGTAGAGGTCACCACGTTCGCATAGAATAGTTTTGGGGCTTCAGTGTTTTCTTTTTCTCGTCTGCGGCCAACTAGACGCGAACGCATTGGTTGGTCAAGCAACTCTTCGCGAACGCATTTAGTTATCGCGTTCTCATAGGCTTAGAGAGGGGGGTCCCAGGGGTCAGAGGCAGTTACTCATCTCGTTCGCAGGTAGGGGACCGCGTTTGCGTAGTGTTCGTGGGCCTGTTCTCCGTGTTCGCATGGACTGTGTCACGTTCGTGAAGGCCAATTCTGGGCCCAGTGAATTTTAATCTTTGCGTTCGCGGTGGCTCATCCGCGAACGCATAGAACAAATACCTGGGTAGACTATTAAATATCCAATTCGAAGGTTTAAGCCTATTTTCACCATTTTTGAATTGTGGGAGCTCGGGAGAGACGATTTTTGAGACGAGTTTCAGCTGGGTAATCAAGGTAAGCGATTTCTAACCACCGTAGGTTAATTTTCACGTTCCTAATCTTAATTCCCACCCGTAAATTCATGATTTTTGAGTTGAAATTGGGAGAAATTGGAAGAAACTTCTTAAACCTAATTTTGGGGTTTTGATTGGGTATTTGACCTTCGATTTGAGAGATTTTCATATGGTTAGACTCGTGACTGAATAAAGATTAAAAAAATGAAAAATTTATCCGATTCCGAGATGTGGGCCCGAGGGGCGTTTTGGTCAACTTTTCTAAATTCGTGTATTAGTTCCGAAATTATTAGTTACTTTGATTTCTTGAATTTATATTTACATTATACCATCGAATTGAACAAATTTGGGCCACTCAGAGTTGGATACTCGTGGCAAGAGAGTGATTAGCGGTTGATTGGCACCGTCGAGGTAAGTGGCTTGCCTAACTTTGTGGTGGGGAATTTCCCTTAGATATTTTGACTGGTTTTTACTATAAAAACCCCGTGTACGTGAGGTGACGAGCGCGTGCATGGGACAGTTTCCTGGAAATTCCATTGTTCTTTCTACAACATGCCTCAATTTCAATTCTATTATTACTGTCATCGATTGAGCTGAATAACAATTTAATATTTTATCATAACAAACGATTTTACTTGATTTTTCCTTCGTTACTACTGTTTGAAAACGGTTTGAGTACTTTACCCCGTATTTACTAATGATTTTTCCTAAACTTTGAAACTTCGCTTTATCCGATATATATTCTTGCATTGCATATTTAAATTGGGACTACAGACCGTGATCCCGGAGCTTTCCCCTGTACTGCATAACATATTTAAATTGGGACTACAGACCGAGATCCGGGAGCTTTCCCCCTATACTGCATTGCATATTTAAATTGGGACTACGGGCCGAGACCCGAGAGCTTTCCCACTGTATTGCATTGCACGATTATCACTTGAATTATATGCTGTGCCGAACTGAGATTTATTACTCTTTTCTTCTGGTCTTTACTTTGAATTTCCGTGAATCATTACTGTTTACTTAACTGTTAACTATATCTGTCTTATTTTTGAATTGCAAACTCAATAGAGCCTCAACCTGACCTCGTCACTACTTGACTGGGGTTAGGCTTGGCACTTACTGGGTACCGAATGTGGAGTACTCACGCCCTTCTACGCATGTTTTCCCCATGTGCAGATCCAGGTACTAGCACCGGTGTCGGAGTCAGGAGCCCAACACACATTTGGAGACCGTGAGGTATTTCTACCGCGTCCGCAGAACCTTTCGAGTCCCCTTCCTTATCCTTATGTAGACATAGTATTTAGACAGAATTACTCTCAGTTTTCAATGTATTGAGTTGTAGTGTTAAGCTTGTGACAGTTATGATAGTCCGAGTTTTGGGAAGAGATAACTGTAAATGCCGAGCGGCTTAAGCTTTATGATATTTACTTTATCTGAATTGTTTTATTCTTGTTTTCGATTTATTTTTCCGTATATTTTAGGCTTACCTAGTCGTAGAGACTAGGTGCCGTCACGAGACCCTGTGGAGGGAAATTTGGGTCGTGACAATTTGGTATCAGAGCGTCTAGGTTCATATGAGTCACAACATCACAAGCCGGTTTATTAGAGTCTCGCGGATCAGTGCGAAGACGTCCGTACTTATCTTCGGGAGGCTATGTAACTGTTAAGAATAATCATACTTCTTGGGATCTCTTCTCGTGCTGGTTACTGTTACCAAAATTCTTAAACTCTATTCTATTCTTGCTTACAGATGGTTCGCACTCGCACCGGACGTGCCGACGATTAGTCACCCGAGCCCCCAACCAGAGCTACTAGAGGCAGGGTTCGGGGTAGAGGACGATCACGCGGTGGCCGATCACCGGCTAGAGCAGCGGTAGAGGATCCCCCATCAGCCGCAGTTGGAGGGGCACCGGAGGTCCCTACTGTCACTCCAGCCCTCCAGGAGAATTTGGCCCAGTTCATGAGTGCCTTCAGCACTCTGTCTCAGGCGGGACTACTCCCGATAGCTCCAGCTACATCATAGGCCGGGGGAGGGACACAGACTCCCGCAGCCCGTACTCCTGAGCAGAGGGTTCATATAGGGCAGGTTCCAGAGTATATCCCTATGCCTCCAGCAGCTCCAGTTCAACATGAGGCCAGAGCAGCTGCCTCAGAGTCTGAGCAGCTCTGTCTTGAGAGGTACAAGAAGTACCACCCACCTGAGTTCAGCGGATTAGCTTCAGATGACGCTCTGGGTTTTCTTGAGGGGTGTCATTGCATTCTCCGCACTATGGGTATCGTGGAGACGAGTGGGGTCTCATTCACTGATTTCCAGCTGAGGGGAGTAGCATATCAGTGGTGGGGTGCGTTTGGGTTGAGCAGTCCGGACGAGGCAGCTTCACTTACTTGGGCTCAGTTTTCAGAGATGTTCCTACTTGAGTTCGTCCCTCAGAGTCTCAGGATGCTTAGCGTGCGGAGTTTGAGCAGCTACGCCAGGGTACCATGACCGTGTCAGAGTATACAGTTCGGTTCAGTGACTTGGCACGACATGCATCAGCCTTGGTATCTATTGTCAGAGAGAGAGTCCGCCGTTTTATTGAGGGGTTCCATCCCAGCATCCGTACTAGCATGGCCAGAGAGCTGGAGACAGATATTACTTACCAGCAGGCCGTGAGCATTGCTAGGCGGATTGAGAGTATGTTGACCCGGGACAGAGAGGAGAGAGAGGCGAAGAGGTCTCGAGAGACGGGTCATTTCTCAGGAGCTCGTGCACCGGCAACACGCTATGGTAGGGGCTTTTTGAGTCACCCTGTCCATTCAGCGCTTCCAGCAACCAGTGGTATTCCAGCACCTCCTAGACCTCGAGAGCCTTATTATGCACCACCAGTATCTCAGGTGCCTTCAGCTCGAGGTGCTATCACGGGCCAGTCTAGCAGGCCAGTTCAAAGTCAGCAGCAGCAGCGTCCTCAGAGGGGTTGTTTTGGGTGTGGTGACCCTCGCCATATGATGAGAGATTGCCCCAGAGTTAGGAGGGGTGCACCACCAGAGACTTATCAGGTTCCACGTCTGCCACCAGGTCCCCCAACTATACTTCCAGCCCCAGTTGCCACCCCACCATCTCATGCAGCTCGAGGTCGAGGTCAGGGAGGTCGAGGTCGCCCTAGAGGGGGAGGCCAAGCCAAATATTATGCCCTTCCATCCAGGTCTGAGGCCATTGCTTCAGATTCAGTCATCACAGGTATTGTCCCCATTTGTCATAGGGACGCATCGGTATTATTTGATCCAGGTTCCACATATTCATATGTGTCTTCTTATTTTGCCTCACATTTGGGGATATCTCGGGATTCTTTGAGTTCCCCCGTTCACGTTTCTACTCCTGTGGGAGATTCTCTTGTTGTGGACCGCGTATATCGGTCGTGTATGATTGTTATTAGTGGTTTTGAGACCAGGGTTGATTTATTATTAGTCAGTACGGTAGATTTCGATGTTATCTTGGGCATGGACTGGTTGTCGCCCCACTATGCTATTCTTGATTGTCACGCCAAAACCATGATGATGGCTATGCAAGGACTACCGAGGTTAGAGTGGAGAGGTTCTTTAGAGTATACTCCACGTCGAGTCATTTCTTTCCTTAAGGCCCAACGGATGGTTGAAAAGGGGTATGATGCGTATTTGGCTTATGTGAGGGATACTAGTGCTGAGACCCCTACAGTTGAGTCAGTCCCAGTTGTGAGGGACTACCCTGATGTTTTTCCAGCTGATCTTCCGGGTATGCCGCCCGACAGAGACATTGATTTTGGCATTGATTTGTTGTCGGGCACTCAGCCCATTTCCATTCCTCCCTATCGCATGGCTCCTCCTGAGTTAAAGGAGTTGAAGGAGAAGTTGCAAGAATTGCTTGACAAAGGTTTCATCAGGCCCAGTGTATCACCTTGGGGTGCTCCGGTGTTATTTGTGAAGAAAAAAGGATGGTTCGATGCGTATGTGCATCGACTACCGGCAACTGAATAAGGTGACAGTGAAGAACATGTACCCATTGCCCCGCATTGATGATTTATTTGACCAGTTACAGGGTGCTAGGGTGTTCTCCAAGATTGATCTTCGTTCGGGTTATCATCAGTTGAAGATTCGGGAGCCGGATATCCCGAAGACTGCATTCAGGACCAGATATGGCCACTATGAGTTCCTTGTTATGTCATTTGGGCTGACCAATGCCCCAGTAGCCTTCATGCACCTGATGCACAGCGTATTTCGGCCGTATCTTGATACTTTTGTCATCGTATTCATTGACGACTTTCTAGTATATTCTCAGTCCCGGGAGGACCATGAGCAGCACTTGAGGACCGTGTTTCAGACCTTGAGAGAGAAAAAGTTGTATGCCAAATTCTCTAAGTGTGAATTTTGTCTTGATTCTGTGGCATTCTTAGGCCATGTGGTATCTTCGGATGGGATCAAGGTAGATCCGAAGAAGGTTGAGGTAGTGCAGAGTTGGCCTAGACCGTCTTCAGCTACTGAGATCCGTAGTTTCCATGGGTTGGCTGGGTATTATCGCCGTTTCGTGGAGGGATTTTCATCCATTTCAGCACCCATGACTAGATTGACCTAGAAGGGTGCACCTTTTATTTGGACTGAGGAGTGTGAGGAGAGATTTCAGAAGCTCAAGACAACCCTGACTACAGCTCCAGTGTTAGTACTACCTACCGGTTCGGGGTCCCATACAGTCTATTGTGATGCTTCGATGATTGGCTTGGGAGCGGTATTGATGCAGGACGGTAGGGTGATTTCCTACGCATCCAGACAGTTGAAGGTACATGAGAAAAATTACCCTATTCATGATCTTGAGTTGGCAGCGATTGTTCACGCCCTAAAGATATGGCGTCATTATTTATATGGTGTTCCCTGTGAGATATATATGGATCACCGGAGTTTGCAGCACATATTCAGGCAGAAGGATCTCAATTTGCGTCAGAGGAGGTGGTTGGAGTTACTCAAGGATTATGACATCACTATACTATACCATCTGGGAAAGGCCAATGTGGTGGCCGACGGCCTGAGTCGCCGGGCGGAGAGTTTGGGTAGTTTGTCATATCTTTGTGAAGCTGAGAGGCCCTTAGCCTTGGATGTTCAGTCTTTAGCCAGTCAGTTTGTGAGATTGGACCTTTCTGAGCCTCACCGGGTATTTGCGTGTGTTGTTGCTCGATCTTCTCTTTATGACCGCATTCGGGAGCACCAGTATGATAACCCCGACCTTCGGGTCCTTCGGGATAGAGTTCAGCGGGATGGTGTCAGGGATATGACCATAAATGATGATGGTGTGTTGAGACTGCAGGGCCGTATTTGTGTACCCGATGTAGATGGACTTCAGAGGTTGATTCTTGAGGAGTCCCATAGCTCGCGATACTCCATTCACCCCGGTACCGCGAAGATGTACCAGGATATGAGACAACATTATTGGTGGCGAAGAATGAAACAGGATATAGTGGAGTTTGTAGCCAGATGCCTCAATTGTCAGCAGGTCAGGTGTGAGCATCAGAGACCGGGAGGATTACTTCAGTAGATGAGACTTCCAGAGTGGAAGTGGGAGCGGATCACTATGGACTTTGTGGTTGGCTTTCCTCGGATTTTGAGGAAGTATGATGCTATTTGGGTGATTGTGGACCGGCTAACCAAGTCAGCTCATTTCATTCCGGTTCTGACTACATATTCTTCGGAGAGGTTGGCTCAGATCTACATGAGGGAGATAGTCAGGTTGCATGGTGTGCCGGTATCTATTATTTCAGACCGAGGTCCTCAGTTCACCTCGCACTTCTGGAGAGCCTTGCATAGTGAGTTAGGTACCTAGATTGACCTCAGTACAACATTTCATCCTCAGACGGACGGACAATCCGAGCGCACTATTTAGATTCTGGAGGATATGCTCCGTGCTTGTGTGATGGATTTTGGAGGGTCATGGGATCAGTACTTGCCTCTTGCAGAGTTTGCTTATAATAACAGCTACCAGTCCAGCATTCAGATGGCGCCGTTTGAGGCTTTATATGGTAGACGGTGTCGGTCTCCAGTGGGATGGTTTGAGCCGGGCGAGGCCCTATTGTTGGGTACATAATTGGTTCAGGATGCCTTGGACAAGGTGAAGGTGATTCAGGATAGACTACGCACAGCTCAGTCCAGGAAGAAGAGTTATGCATACCGGAGAGTTCGTGATTTAGCATTCATGGCTGGTGATCGAGTGTTGCTTCGGGTATCGCCTATGAAGGGCGTCATGAGATTTGGGAAGAAGGGTAAGCTGAGTCCGAGGTTCATTGGCCATTTTGAGGTGTTATGTCCGGTTGGGGAGGTTGATTATGAGTTGGCCTTGCCTCCCAACCTAGCAGGTGTTCATCCGGTATTCCACGTGTCCATGCTCCGGAAATATCATGGTGACCCGACNAGCTCAGTTCAGTTGGACAAGGATTTATCCTATGTTGAGGAGCCTGTGGCCATTTTGGATAGGCAGGTCAGAAAGCTCAGGTGGAAGGATATTGCTTCAATCAAGGTACAATGGAGGGGTTATCCGGTCGAGGAGGCGACTTGGGAGACCGAGCAGGACATGCGGAGTCAGTACCCCCATCTATTCACAGCTTCAGGTATGTTCTCTACTCGTTCGAGGACGAACGATTTTCTTAAGAGGGGGAGAATGAAATGACCCGGTCGGTCATTTTGAGAGTTAGCGCCCCGATCCCCTAATAACTGCTTCTCCCATGCCTTATTATGTTAATGGAACTTATCGGAGCGTTGAGCGGTGGAATTCAGAGTGATTTTGGTCATATAGTCCTTTAAGGTGAATTTCAGCTTTAGAAAATGAGCCGTAGCTAGAGCTGTGGGAAGAAAGACCCAGAATGGAATTCCGTCAATTCCGTTAGCTCCGTTGAGGGATTTCAGGGTTAGGAGCGTGTTCGGAATATGTTTTCAACGCCGGATGTAGATTTAGGCTTGAATTGGCGAAAGTTAGAATTTTGGCGATTTCGGCTGATAGGTGAGATTTTGATATCGGACTAGGAATGGAATTCCGAATGCGACAGCAGGTCCGCAATGTCATTTATGACATGTGTGCAAATTTGAGGTCATTCGGATGAGTTTAGACGTGTTTCGGCGTCGAATGTGAATTCTTGAAAATTCTTAAGTTCTTAGGCTTGAATCTATGCATATTTGAGTATTTTGATGTTATGGACGTGTTTTTAAGGCTCGACCAAGTTCGAATAAGGTATTTGGGTTAGTTGGTAGGTTTGGTTGAGGTCCTGGGGCCCTCGGATGATTTTCGGATGCTCAATGGAGTGGTTTTGGACTTAATAAAACACCAGAAATTTTGTTGCTGGTTTCCTTCTATGCGTTCGCGTAGAGGTCACCGCGTTCCCATAGAATAGTTTTGGGGCTTCAGTTTTTTCTTCGTTGCGTCCGCGGTCAACTGGACGCGAACGCATAGGTTGGTCAGGAAACTCTTCGCGAACGCATTGAGTTATTCGCGTTCGCATAGGCTTAGAGGGGAGGGTCCCAGGGTCAGGGGCAGTTACTCATCGCTTTCGCAGGTAGGGGACCGCGTTTGCGTAGTGTCCGTGGGAATTATTCTCCGCGTTCGCATGACCTGTGTCGCGTTCGCGAAGGCCAATTCTGGGCCCATTGAATGTTACTCTTCGCGTTCGCGGTGGCTCATCCGCGAATGCGTAGAACAAATACCTGGGCAGACTATTAAATATCCAATTCTAAGGTTTAAGCCTATTTTCACCATTTTTGCATTGTGGGAGCTCGGGAGAGACGAATTTTGAGAGGATTTTCATATGGGTAATCAAGGTAAGCGATTTCTAACGACCATAGGTTAATTTCCACGTTCCTAATCTTAATTCCCACCCGTAAATTCATGATTTTTGAGTTGAAATTGGGGGAAATTGGAAGAAACTTCTTAAACCTAATTTTGGGGTTTTGATTGGGAATTTGACCTACGATTTGAGAGATTTTTATATGGTTAGACTCGTGAGTGAATAAGGATTCGGAAAATGAAAAATTTATCCGATTCCGAGATGTGGGCCCGAGGGGCGTTTTGGTCAACTTTTCTAAATTCGCGTATTTGTTCCGAATTTATTAGTTACTTTGATTTCTTGAATTTATATTTACATTATACCATCGAATTGAATAGATTTGGGTCACTCAGAGTTGGATACTCGTGGCAAGAGAGTGGTTAACAGTTGATTGGCACCGTCGAGGTAAGTGGCTTGCCTAACTTTGTGTTGGGGAATTTCCCTTAGATATTTTGACTGGTTTTTACTATAAAACCCCGTGTACGTGAGGTGACGAGCGCGTGCATGGGACATTTTCACGGAAATTCCATTGTTCTTTCTACAACATGCTTCAATTTCAATTCTATTATTACTGTCATCGATTGAGCTGAATAACAATTTAATAATTTATCATAACAAACGATTTTACTTGATTTTCCCCTCGTTACTACTGTTTGAAAACGGTTTGAGTACTTTGTCCCGTATTTACTAATGATTTTTCCTAAACTTTGAAACTTCGCTTTATCCGATATATATTGTTGCATTGCATATTTAAATTGGGACTACGGACCGTGATCCGGGAGCTTTCCTCCTGTACTGCATAGCATATTTAAATTGGGACTACGGACCGAGATCCGGGAGCTTTCCCCCTGTACTGCATTGCATATTTAAATATGGACTACGAGCCGAGACCCGGGAGCTTTCCCCCTGTATTGCATTGCACGATTATCACTTGAATTATATGATGTGCCGAACTGAGATTTATTACTCTTTTCTTATGGTCTTTACTTTCAATTGCCGTTAATCATTACTGTTTACTTAACTGTTAACTATATCTGTCTTATTTTTGAATTTCAAACTCAGTAGAGCCTCAACCTGACCTCGTCACTACTTGAATGGGGTTAGGCTTGGCACTTACTGGGTACCGAATGTGGAGTACTCATGCACTTCTACGCATGTTTTCCCCATGTGCGGATCCAGGTACTAGCACCAGTGTCGGAGTCAGGAGCCCAACACACATTTGGAGACCGTGAGGTATTTCTGCCGCGTCCGTAGAACCTTTCGAGTCCCCTTCCTTATCCTTTTGTAGACATAGTATTTAGACTGAATTACTCTCAGTTTTCAATGTATTGAGCTATAGTGTTAAGCTTGTGACAATTGTGATAGTCCGGGTTTTGGGAAGAGATAACTGTAAATGCCTAGCGGCTTAAGGTTTATGATATTTACTTTATCTGAATTGTTTTATTCTTGTTTTCGATTTATTTTTCCGTATATTTTAGGCTTACCTAGTCGTAAAGACTAGGTGACGTCACGAGACCCTGTGGAGGGAAATTTGGGTCGTGACACTTTATTATTATTATAATGGTTCGACCAAAGCCGCGCAAACGCATACTCTGATTTATTTTAAAAATCATAATTATGTCACACGAACGTGTAGATAATCACGATAATAAATTTAAAACACACCTACAGCAATCTAATAGAGTTCATAAGTTGTTCGAAATTCTCCTAAGTGTGGGGTTAATGGTTAAGGTCGAAGAAGTACAGATTTTATTGGTAGGATTACAGTGGTTCAGACTTTAACCTATATGATTATTTCAATAATTAGGACATTCACTAGCCTACAATGGGGACGTGATTAAGTTAATGCCTTCAGGTTGAAAGAATTCCGTATATATTCAAATTAACGAAATGGGGATACACTAATAATGTGGTGCCTCCCAAACAAATTAGTCAAGTTTTCTGGTGAAAATGATAAAACAACTAGGTTATGTCAATATTCTAAAGTGAGGCTCTATTAGGCCCTACTCGTGATGCTGAGCCGAATTAAATCTAGCAAACACCAAAATCACGGATTTAACAACTTGAAAGCTTAGTTGTATTACATACAAAAGCATTGGACAATTTTTATTACCAATACATGATTCATTCACCCTACTGCTAAAATGAAATTCACAACAAACACTTAAACCACTAAATCAACAACTTCTCCAGAATCACTATTTCAACAAATAAACCATGAACCAGGAAATGTAAACAAAAGAGAATTGCCACTTTAGCTCATACAAACATTCCTATTCAATCTTCAAAAGACAAATGAACTGATATAGCAAGTCAAAAAATGAACACATGAAACTAAAAATGGACAACAATATTGAATAACTCAACTCTCATTTGCCTAATTAAAACGAATTACAAAGAAGTCTCAACATACCTAGCAGCAAAATGGAGAACAAATTTCAAAGAACCAAATGAAGGATGAAATCTTTAAAGATGAACTCAGCAGAAATTTCAGCAATCAACAACAGAGGTTCGGTGATGCTTCAACATAGAATAGCTTAATAATATGAGATGAGATTGCCTTGACAGAGTTTTTGGAAGGATCAACATTGATTGACTCTAATTTTGCAGCAGAGAAGATGCGAAACAGAGGAAGACAACAAAAAGAACGACGAGAGAGAGAGAGAGTTGGGCGGATCTTGTTTGTTTCTTTAGAAATTAGAGGAAGGTGGCGACTAGCTGAGGTTCTGTTCTTTCTCAATGGGAATGAAGGACGGGGGAGGGGGGGGGGATTCTGTCTCTTTTTTGGGGAAGGGGAATCCATTAGTTTTTTTTAAGGGGGAAGGATTCTCCTCCTTTAGGGTTAAGGGGAAAGGGACTTTTAATGAGAGGGGAATGGCGAATGGGCCAGACGGGTCGGGGGTGAATTGGGCGGATATGGGAATTCATTTGGGCTCTTTGAGACCGGCTCAATCTGATTTAAACTAAAAACATTCCACCTTTTCTTTTGTTTGTTTTCTTTTCCTTTGTTTTTCTTTGATTTTAAATCCAAACCAAATTAGCTAAAACCTAAATTAATCCTAAATCAAATCTAATTTGTGGAATTATATCTAATTATCTATTTCATACATTTGTACAATTAATTAATATAAAAATAATGAAAGGTAATTAATAGTTCAAGACTAAACGCGACAATATGACCATGGTATTATTTTGTTATTTTTGTTTAATAATGCAATTAATTCAAGTAATTAGGTTGTAAATGGAATTACGATCTAAAATGCTATGTAATGCAACATTGAATATTTTTTGGTGTTTTTCTATGATTTTAAGATATTAAATGCGCAACTAAATGCAAATAGTTAATCAACAAGAAATTTCTAAAATTCTATAAAATTAAAAATAATTAGAAAAAATCTATTTTTGTGGATTTTGTAGGAGTATTTTTTGTCGAGCAAAAATCACGTGCTTACAATTGCCCCTCTTTGCTCGAAAACATAAAGAGTTTTTAGGAAAAGATAAAGTGAGCAATTATGAGCGATTTATGCTCGTTTGACACTCCATTCTGAAGCATTTTGAGAAAGTTTGACCGAACTATGCTTCTGAGGTTGCCTACATATCCTTGGATATAAAGGAATCATTTTAGTGTAGTTCTGGAAATTTTGGTAGCTGGGACTACTGAGAAGCTGTGATTTCACTGCTGTTGCTGCTGTTATTACTTGTTGAGCTCCCTATTACACGCAAGTCAAAATGAAAAAGAAACTAACTAAGCCTATCACCTACGAGTTACAAGATTCCTATATATAAGTCTTCTGAAGCTTGATCTTGAGTCTTGGATGGTTCTTCATGCAGACTTTGATTTGAACCTTGATGCTTGCTAGCTGCAGGTGCCTGTTCATTCTTCTTCAGCTTTTTCGGATCAAGAAGGGCCATGCAAATCTTATGACTTCATTCATGTCTTGAGCAGTCCACGACTTTTCTCCGCTTCTGCACTTTGGATTCACTTCTTTTCATTTCTTTTCTTCATTTTGGATTGAGACTTCTTTTGGTCATCTCAATCATGTGTCTCGAGGTAAAACCTGCACAGAAGAAAATCAACTAGAGAGTGGAGACCCTATGTTGGAAAAAGAGACTAGGGAATTGTGTACCCTATGCTAAAACGAACCAAGAAGGATCTTTTTTTTTGTTTTGTTTTTTTAAGAAAAGCATTTTTAAACAAATTGCCGCAACACTTTTTTTCTGGGGGCATGAACAAATGACCTTTTAAAAAAAAATCTAAACTTCTTTTTTTTAATTATCCTAAGAGAAAATTCATCAGTCTAGTTTCTTTTAATCTTAGGAGAAAGATTCTTCAGACTAAGACCTCCATCCTAGGAGAAAGTTCATCAGACTAGGTTTTCCAATTTGTTATCTTAGGAGAAAGATTCATCGGACTAAGATTTCTATCCCAGGAGAAAATCCATCAGACTAGGTTTTCTTGTCTTAGGAGAAAAATTCATCAGACTAAGACGTCTGTCCTAGGAGAAAGATTCATCAGACTAGGTTCTCTTATCTTAGGTGAAAAATTCATCAGACTAAGACTTCTATCCTAGGAGAAAGATTCATCAAACTAGGTTCTCTTGTCTTAGGAGAAAGATTCATCAGACTAGGACGTCTATCCTAGGAGAAAGATTCATCAGACTAGGTTTTCCTATCTTAGGAGAAAAATTCATCAGACTAAGACTTCGATCCTAGGAGAAAGTTCATCAGACTAGGTTTCCTAATTTGTTATCTTAGGAGAAAGATTCATCAAACTAAAATTTCTATCCTAGGAGAAAATTCATCAGACTAGGATTTCTTATCTTAGGAGAAAGATTCATCAGACTAAGACTTTTATCCTAGGAGAAAATTCATCAGACTGGGTTTTCTTATCTTAAGAGAAAGATTCATGAGACTAAGATGTCAATCCTAGGAGAATATTCATCAAACTAGAATTTTATTGGGAGAGAAATCCATTAGACTAGGAATTTTTATCCTAGGAAGAAAAATGTGAAGAGCAATGTCAAACTTTTATGCACACTAGCAAGACAAATAAAGGCAAATATTTGAGAAACTTCCCTTTGTCGTCTCTTCTTTTATCTTTTTTTTTGAACCACTTTTCTTGCACTATGTTCCTGTTTCAAACAAAAAAAAATTCAGTTATGAAAGTGGTGGTTGGTTTGTGGCCTTGATGTCTTTGGTAGCTTGGCTTTGTGTCCATTCTCTTTTAGAACACATTGTTGCTGCGTTCAAGGTACCTTTACTTTCTGTATTAATCCTGATTGTTTCGGTCTTAATCCCATTGGTGTTTTGTGGCTTAATCAGCCTTATCTCAACTGGAGATCTTTGCTTAGGTGACCTTATCTGATATCTTGAATGACTTCCTGCTTTTTGAGCAATTTGTCTGTCAAAGAGAATCACAAGTTATATTTGCTTGCGCGGTATAACTTTGTTATGATATTTAAAGGTTAACTGTGAAATTTGGTGAAAAACAGAGTTCGTTTGACGAGATTCGGACATACGGTTGAGAAATTATGAACTTTAAGAGTTTTTTGTTGAAAATGATGAGTTTTGAGGTTTAATTCATAGATTTACATGTTATTTTCACGATTTTATCGCACGAGAAAGTCTGTGTGATATTTTTAGACTTGCGTGCATGATTTATTTAGAGCCCCGAGGGCTCGGGTGAGTTTCGGATAGGCCACGAGGTATTTTTCACTTAAAGATAACTGCTGGTTTTTCATTGCTGGTGTCCAGGTATTTTGTTCTGTGCGATCGCATAGGCAAGTCCGCGATCGCACAGAGTAAAGTTGGAGGCCCTGTTTGGTACACTGTGCGAACGCACCTCCAGGAGCGCGATCACACTGATTTCATGCACCTGTGCTATGCGAAAGCACAGTACCCTCCGCGATCGCACTGAGTAAATCAGGCCTGGGGGAGGGAAGGTCAATACCCTGTGCGATCGAACCCCTCCCCATGTGAACGCACTGCACAATTTTCCCTTACCCTGTGCGATCGCACCTCTTTATCCGCGATCGCACAATTGCTCAACCCAGCTAATATAAATACCTGTTAAAAACGGGCAGAACCCTTTATTCTCCAATTTTTTGAGGTTCCAGCCCTAAAAACGAGTTTTTTTCAACAATCTTCATCCCCAATTCATAGGTAATCAATTCCAAACCTTTTTCTTTCAATTCCTTACAAAGAATATTCATGGTAAAAATCTAGGATTTTGGGTAGAATTAGGGAGTTTTGTAAAAATTGAATTTTTATATCAAATTAAGGTCGGATTTCAAAACTAATAGCATATTTGGGTAGTGGGTGAAAGGGTAAACGTAATTTGGTCCTAACCCCGAGTTTAGACCAAGAGGGCCCGGGGTCGGGTTTTCACTTTTTTAAAGAAAACTTAGGAAAAATTATTTTTTTCAATAAAATTAGTTCCTTTAGCACTAGTTAATGATACTAAGTTAATTTTGATTAGATTCGAGCAAGTTAGAAGTGAATTCAAAAGGAAAAGCAATAATTGAGGAATGATTGGCTTGCGGAATTGAGGGAAGGGTTTGGTCTAACTTTGGCTTGAGGGAATAGGACTCCCCACTTGTTTGTTATGTGAAATGCATGGGCGTGCTGTATAGGTGTGGCGACGAGTATCTATGCACCACCCAAATTGGTTGTTAAACATGATCCCCTTTCCTGTTCCCCACTTATTTGATCATTGTCTTATTTGTTATATGTTTATCATTGTTTCTATGACCATTTGACCTTGTTGATTGTTGTTAGATATTGTTGTGACTATTTGGAAAGAGTATTGGTTGTTTGAGCTGGGTTTCTTGTGATATGAAGATGGTTGAGAGGTTGGTATTGTTTTTACGAAATAAAAGTATATATTTTGATGTTTCTGCTGGTTTCATGGTTGAGGGGTTATTGATGAAGTTATGAGAAAAATGCAGTTTATTATTTATAATTGTTGAAACAAAAATATTGTAAAGACTTGGCCTGAATTGTGAGAATTATGAAAATATTGATATGATATGTCTGGTGGGAGCGGGTTGCACGCCGCAACAAGAGTAATAAGGGTGATATTTTTAAGGAGGAGCAATAAGGGAGGACAGGTGGGAGCGGGTTGCACGCCGCAACAAGAGTAATAAGGGTGATATTTTTAAGGAGGAGCAATAAGGGAGGACAGGTGGGAGCGGGTTGCACGCCGCAACAAGGAGAGATAAGGGAGGACATTTATATTTTACTGATTTTTTAAAGGAAAAGAAAATAAAAGTTTTGAAAAGTTAAAATGTCTATTTTACTACTCTTTAAATATTTTAGCACTATTTTTATACAAGGTTAAAGTTTGGAACTTTGAAGAGTTATTTGATAATTGGTTATAACTGAGTTATTTTATTTTGTTGCAGCACTTATTTATCTAATTGTTTAGACTTCTCTTTGGCCTTATTATTTATTGTTGCCAAATATTATATTGTTGAAGCCCGACTTAGCTTTGTCACTACTTCGCCGAGGTTAGGCTCGGCACTTACTCAGTACATGGGGTCGGTTGTACTGATACTACACTCTGTGCTCTTTTGCACAGATCCAGGTGCTATTCAGCAGTAGAGGATTCCAGGACGACCACCCGATTCCTTAGGAGACCTGAGGTACATATTTCGGCGTTCGCAGATTCCGAGAGTCTTCTCCTATTTCTACATACACTGTTTTATATTATTCAGAACAGTTACACTATTTCTTTCAGGCATTATTTGTAGTATTCTTTAGTAGTTCGTGGATTGTGACACCAGACCCTGGGGTAGTCTTAGAGTTATTATTATAATTAATTCGTGGTTCGTTCTATTTAATCGGTCATTATTATTATTCGGTTTTATTTTTGTCAAAAATTATTCTAATTCAGTTCATTTGAAATTTATTTATTTATGCTTAAGTAATTAATTAAGGAAATAAATTATTCGATTTCTAACATTGGCTTGCCTAGCAAGTGTGGTGTTAGGCGCCATCACGATCACTAAGGTTGGGAATTTGGGTCGTGACAAGTTGGTATCAGAGCACTAGGTTTACTTAGGTCCCACAATCCACGAACAAGCTTAGTAGAGTCTGAAGGATCGGTACGGAGACGTCTACTTATCTCTCAGAGGCGATTGAGTTAGGAAACAACTCAACTTTTATTTCTATTCTATCGTGCGAATTCTTGTACCTCAAATACTGATTTGGATTCTTCTATTCTATTGTAGATGGCGAGAACACGTGTTTCATCTTCCGCTGACCAGAATTTCGGACCTCCAACAGCAACATCTCCTACTAGGGGCAGAGGCCGAGGCCGCGCCAGAGGCCGAGGCAGGGGCAGGACTCAGCGCATTTCTCAAGCAGTAGCCACAGCTGCAGAACCCCAGATTGAGATTAATGAGGGGGTTCTGACTCAGACTGTTCCAGTGGGACCAACTCAGGTTCTCGAGGGGTTTATTGCTACCCCAGTTCTTCAGGATGCTTTGGTCCGTTTAGTGGGCCTTATGGAGAGTGTGGCCCAAAATGGCACCTTTCCTGTTGTAGCAGCCGTATCTCTGGATGGAGGAGGGGTCCTGACTCCTACTACCCACACTCCAGTTCAGACTACTCCTCAGGTTAGAACTCCAGTGGCCAATCCCATTGGGGTAATTCAGCTAGTTGCAGTAGTGCCGCCCGCTAATGGGGAAACCATGTCATCAGAGGCTTTGTGGAGACTTGAAAGGTTCATTAAGCTATTTTCTGTCCATTTCAGTGGTGCTACTTCAGAGGACCCTCAGGCATATCTGGATAGTTGTCATGAGGTGTTGCGTAATATGGGTCTTTTTGAGACCAATGGGGTCAATTTTACAGCTTTTCAGATGACTGGTTCCGCCAAGAAATGGTGGAGAGATTATTTGCTGACTAGGACAGTAGGATCACCTACTCTGACTTGGGATCAGTAGGAGAGGGCATAAAATCCAAAAAACCGAATTCTGAACCGAACCAAACCGAAGTAATTCGGTATTTCGATTTCGGTTTTTTCGGTATTTCGACCTAATTCGGTATTAAATTTTTGGTATTTCCGTATTTCAGTTCGGTTTTCGGTATTAAAATTTTAAAACTTTGGTATACCGAATATACCAATATTTTAAGGACATTGTTTTGGACCCTACCTATATCTACCCACCCAGTGCTCAGCCGGCCAGCCCAATTTAATTCCCATTCCCGTCGCCCCCAAGCCTAACTGCCCAAGCCCAGTACTCTTAGTCTTAGGCAGGTTAGGCCATTTTAATTTTTAGCAATTAGCAAATTAGGTTAAATCAACGACTCTCTCATCTTCAGTTCTTCGTCTTCACCCACGCCGCAATCCTTTCCCTGAAGGAGCCAAACCACCAGAGAACACAAATAAGTAAGTAAACACCATCTCAACATGATTGTGCTTTCTACACTCTACAGGGAATTTTTAAATCCATTTTGTCCCCTCATATCCACTGCAAATCCCAATCAAAACGAAATAATCCGAATTACCATCAACGTAATTAAATTAAAGGGATACCTTTGTTTATCCTATATACCATAAAGTCCCTTCATTGTTATGCTATTTCACATTGGGTTAGAACCAGGCAATCAAATGTATGGCATGTGACAAAAATAGATGAAACCAATTCTTCGTATATAAATACACAAATCCATTTATGTTGTTCTCTTTGTCATCTCAATTCTTGAAACATAATATTCTTATTCTAATTCCAATTATCCCCTTTTCTTTCTTTGTGTATATAATGGCATAAACTGGAAGTTGAAAGTCTAGTATGGACTTAGTGGTTTTATATAAACATATATGAAATGGAACAGATCGAATTGTTTCCATATTGAATTTGTAAATCAGCTACTTGTGTCTCTATCTCTCCGGTTAATTCAAAGGATTGAGCAATAACTTAAAAATATCACTAACTAGAAGAATACATGCTAGTAAAAATCTCAATTATGAGTTGTAATATGTTGGTATATCAATTTGTACATTTTCATATGTCCTTCTACTTCAAATTTATTTACAAGTATATTTATATGTTTTATGTTTTTTGATATGTAAAGTTAATGTACTTCTGGTTCAGCAACATATGAGAAAGTTTCCCCTCACGGCAGTGTGGCACTACGTTTGGATTTGGCAGCATTTTAATTTTCATTTGGTATACACATAACACAATTGAATAATTCATAAACCGAAGACTTTACCGAAACCGTACCGGACCAAAATAATAAATACTGAACCGTACCGAAATAATTTGGTACGGTATTTGGTATATACAATTAATAAATCGAATACCAAAATACCTAACTGAAATTCTTAAATACCGAACCGAAATACCGAATGCCCACCCCTAGGGATCAGTTTTCTCATATCTTTTTGGAGAAGTTCTTACCTATCACTACTCGAGAGGATAAGCGTCGTCAGTTTGAGCGACTCCAGTGGGGTAACATGACGGTGACTCAGTATGAGACTCGTTTTGTGGATCTGGCTAGACATGCTACGCTTATATTGCCCACCGAGAGGGAAAGGGTCAGACAGTTTATTGATGGCCTTGCTCAGCCCATAAGGTTGCAGATGGCCAAGAAAACAGGGTTCGAGATTTCTCTTCAGGATGCAGCTAATATAGCTAGGAGGGTTGAGTCAGTTTGGGATGGGAGGTCAGGGGTCAGACAAGAGACCTCACCATTCCGGTATTTTCAGTGGTGCCTCGTCTGGAGGCGAGACTTCATTTAGCAGAGGCCATTCATCCAGGCCATTCCATTCAGCGTTACAGGTTTCACATGGTACTTCAAGGGGTCGTGGTTCTTATGTACCTCCTTTTGCTCAGCCAGTCTACAATGCTCCTTCAGCTCCTATTAGAGCACCTCCTTTACAGAGTTATTATCGTGGTCAGCCGGTTCATCAAGGTCAGTCCTCATATCAGGAGGGATGTTTTGAGTGTGGTGAATATGGGTATTTTAGGAGAGCTTGTCCGAGATTTCTGAGTAGTCAACATCAGTACCAGGGTTCTCGTGCCATTGTTCCGGCACCAGCTGCAGTACCATCTGCCCAGCCAGTAAGGGGTAGGGGTCAGGTAGTCAGAGGTAGAGGCCAGAATGTTAGAGGTGGAGGACAGATAGCTAGAGGTGGAGGTCCTCCCAGAGGTGTGGTTTAGGGTGGTGGGGCTCCGCCCCGACTATATGCTTTTCCATCTAGGCCTGGGGAAGAATCCTCCGACGCTATTATTTTAGGTATCATCTCAGTTTGTGATAGAGTTGCTTCCATTTTGTTTGATCCGAGGTCTACTTATTCGTATGTTTCCTCCTATTTTGCCTTGTATTTGAATGTGTCCCGTGATCCCTTGAGTGTTCCTGTTTATGTGTCTACACCGGTGGGGGATGCTATTGTGGTAGATCGAGTCTATCGTTCATGCGTGGTAGTCATCAAAGGTCTTGAAACTAGAGTTGATCTTTTACTCCTAGACATGGTTGACTTTGATATCATATTGGGCATGGATTGGTTGTCGCCCTATTATGCCATTTTGGACTGTCATGCCAAGACAGTTACTCTAGCTTTATCGCGGTTGCCTCAATTAGAATGGAAAAGGACTCCTAGTCATTCTCCCAGCCGGGTAATTTCATATGCTAAGGCTCGACGCATGGTGGAGAAAGGGTGTTTGGCTTATTTGGCTCATATTCGTGATTCTGATCCTGAGGTATCTTCTATAGAGTCAGTTCCTATCGTGCATGTGTTTCCTGAGGTATTTCCTGCAGACCTGCCAGGTATGCCGCCCGACAGGGATATTGATTTCTATATTGATGTGTCTCCGTGCACTCAGCCCATTTCCATTCCTCCATATCGGATGGCCCCACTAGAACTAAAAGAGTTGAAAGAACAGTTACAAGATTTGCTAGATAAGGGTTTCATAATACCCAGTGTCTCGCCTTGGGGTGCACCGGTTTTGTTTGTAAAGAAGAAAGAGGGGTCAATGAGAATGTGCATAGACTACAGGCAACTGAATAAAGTTACTATCAAGAATAAATATATGTTGCCAAGGATTGAAAACCTATTTGATCAGCTTCAGGGTGCTAGAGTGTTTTCGAAAATTGATTTGAGGTCAGGCTACCATCAACTAAAGATTAGGACGTCCGATATCCCTAAAACAACCTTTTGTACGAGGTTTGGGCACTATGAATTTTTTGTTATGTCTTTTGGGCTGACTAATGCTTCAGCGACCTTTATGGACTTAATGAATCGGGTTTTCAAGCCACATCTGGACTCTTTTGTGATCGTGTTCATTGATGACATTCTTATATACTCCCGCAGTCGGGAAGAGCATGAGCAGCATCTCCGTATAGCACTCCAGACTTTGAGGGATAATCAGTTGTATGCTAAGTTTTCTAATGTGAGTTCTGGTTAGATTCAGTGGCCTTTTGGGTCATATTGTATCACCTGAGGGTATTCAGGTTGATCCTAAGAAGATAGAGGTAGTCAAGAACTGGCCTAGACCCATCATAGTCACGTAGATTAAGAGTTTCTTGAGTTTGGCCGGTTACTACAGTCGTTTTGTGGAGGGGTTTTCATCCATAGCAGGCTCAATGACTAAATTGACTCAGAAAGGTGCCCCATTTACATGGTCAGATGAGTGCGAGGCAAACTTTCAGAAGCTCAAGACAACCTTGACTTCAGCACCAGTGTTGGTGTTACCATCAGATTCGGTTTCTTTCACGGTGTATTGTGATGCTTCTCGAGTTGGCCTTGGAGCAGTGTTGATGCAGGATGGCAGGGGATTGCGTATGCGTCTCGTCAGTTGAAATTCCATGAGAAGAGTTACCATGTTCATGATTTAGAGTTGGAAGCTATTTTACATGCTTTGAAAATTTGGAGGCATTATCTTTATGGCGTACCGTGTAAGATTTTTACTGACCATCGCAGCCTCCAGTAGTTATTCAAGCAGAAAGATCTAAATTCGAGGCAGCGGAGGTGGTTAGAGTTGCTAAAGGATTATGATGTCACTATATTGTATCACCCGGGGAAGTCCAATGTGGTGGCTGACGCATTGAGTAGAAAGGCGTCGAGTATGGGTAGTCTTGCGTATATCCCAGGTTGCAAGAGACGTTGGCTTCAGACAGTCAGACTTTGGCGAATCCGTTCGTGAGGTTGGATATTTCTCCTAGCTTATACTGTCGCTCGGTCTTCTCTAATTGATCGTATCCTAGAGCGGCATGATGATGACCCCCATTTGGCGGTCCTTAGGGACACGGTTCGGCACGACAATGCTAAGAAGGTTATAGTTGGAGATGATGGCGTTTTGAGGATGCAGGGTAGGTTGTGTGTGCCTAATGTTGATGGCCTCCGTGAATTGATCCTTGAGGGGGCTCACAGCTCCAAGTATTCTATTCACCCAGGTGCAACAAAAATGTACCAAGATTTGAAATAGCATTATTGGTGGAGAAGGATGAAGAAGGACATTGTAGCTTATGTGGCTCGTTGCTTAAATTGTCAGCAGGTAAAGTATGAGCATCAGAGACCTGGTGGTTTGCTTCAGCATATAGAGACTCATGAGGGGAAGTGGGAACGTATCACTATGGACTTTGTTGTTGGGCTCCCACGGACTCATAGGAAATTCGATGCGGTTTGGGGTATTGTGGATATACTGACTAAGTCAGCACGCTTTATTTCAGTGGCTAGTACTTATACTTCAAAGCGGTTGGTTGAGTTGTATATTCGGGAGATTGTTCGCGTTCATGGGGTACCCGTGTCTATCATTTCTGATCAGGGTACACAGTTTACTTTGCACTTTTGGAGGGCAGTTCAGCGAGAGTTGGGTACCCGAGTGGAGTTGAGTACAACATTTCACCCTCTTACTGGCGGGTAGTCCGAGCGTACCATTAAAATATTGAGGACATGCTCTGCGCTTGTGTTATTGATTTTGGAAGTTCACGGGATCAGTTCTTGCCGTTAGCGGAGTTTGCTTATAATAATAGTTATCAGTCGAGCATTCAGATGGCTCCTTATGAGGCGTTATATGGTAGACGGTGCAGATCGCCAGTTGGATGGTTCGAGCCAGTAGAGGCTCGATTGTTGGGTACCAACTTGGTTCACGAGGCCTTAGATAAGGTCAAGATTATTCAGGAGATACTTCGTGCGACTCAGTCTAGGTAGAAGAGTTATGCCGATCGTAAGGTTCGTGATGTAGCATTCATGGTTGGAGAGAGAGTATTGCTTCGTGTGTCGCCCATGAAGGGTGTTATGAGGTTTGGGAAGAAGGGCAAGTTGAGCCCTAGGTATATCGGGCCGTTTGAGATTCTTGATAAGGTGGGGGAGGTCGCTTACAGATTTGCATTGCCTCCAAGGTTATCCTCAGTTCATCCGGTGTTCCATGTGTCTATTCTCCGGAAATATCATGGTGACCCGTCCCACGTGTTAGATTTCAGCTCTGTCCAATTGGACAAAGACTTGACTTATGAGGAGGAGCCGGTAGCTATTTTAGACCGGTAGGTTCGCCAATTGAGATCTAAAAGTTTTCCTTCAGTTCGAGTGCAGTGGAGAGGCCAACCCGTTGAGGCAACTACTTGGGAGTCTGATTCAGACGTGCAGAGTAGATACCCACACTTTTTTTCCACTTCACGTAAATTTCTATGTTTGTTCGAGGACGAACGTGTGTTTTAGCAGTGGAGATTGTGATGACCCAAGGGTTCATTTTATAAAATTAGACTCCGTTCCATGCCAAATAGCCATAAAAAGACAAAAACAAATACCTCAATTTGCGTGCGCAGTCCGGGCGTGAAACCGGAAAGCTTTTATGTGAAAATATGAGAAATAGTGATTTTTAGAATTTAAATTTGATAAAAGTTGACTTTAGTCAACATTTTGAGTAGACGGACCCGGATCCGTGTTTTGAAGATCCCGGGAGGTCCGCAATAAAATATGGGACTCGGGCGTATGCCCGGAAATGAATTCCGAGGTCCCAAGCCTTAGAAATCAATTGTTGAAAAAATTTGTTTTGCTGAAATGTTCATGAATTAAAGAAAACAAATAATGCAAAAAATCATTAGTATCGGGTCCGTATTTTGGTTTCGGAGCCCGGTACAGCTTTGTTATGATATTTAAAGGTTAACTGTCTAATTTGGTGAAAAACGGAGTTCGTTTGACGAGATTCGGACATCCGGTTGAGAAATTATGAACTTTAAGAGTTTTTGTTGAAAATGATGAGTTTTGAGGTTTAATTCATAGATTTACATGTTATTTTCATGATTTTATCGCACGATCAAGTCTGTATGATGCTTTTAGATTTGCGTGCATGATTTGTTTAGAGCCTCGAGGGCTCAGGTGAGTTTCTGATAGGCCACGGGGTATTATTCACTTAAAGATAACTGCTGGTTTTTCATTGCTGGTGTCCAGGTGTTTTGTTCTGTGCAATCGCATCGGAAAGTCCGCGATCGCACAGAGTAAAGTTGGAGGCCCTGTTTGGTATACTGTGCAAACGCACCTCCAGGAGCGCAATGGCACTGCTTTCATGCAGCTGTGCTATGCGAACGCACAGTACCCTCCGCGATCGCACTGAGTAAATCAGGCCTGGGGGTAGGGGAGGTCAATACCCTGTGCGATCGCACCCCTCCCCATGCGAACGCACTGCACAATTTTCCCTTACCCTGTGCGATCGCACCTCTTTATCCGCGGTCGCACAGTTGCCCATCCCAGCTAATATAAATACCTGTTAAAAACGGGCAGAACCCTTTCTTCTCCAAATTTTCGAGGTTTCATCCCTAAAAACGAGTTTTCTTCAACAATTTTCATCCCAATTCATAGGTAATCAATTCCAAACCTTGTTCTTTCAATTCCTTACTATTTTGCATCACTTTTAAAGCAAAAACAAAGAATTTTCATGGTAAAAATCTAGGATTTTGGGAGGAATTAGGGAGTTTTGTAAAAATTAAATTTTTATATCAAATTAAGGCCGTATTTCAAAACTAATAGCATATTTGGGTTTGTGGGTGAATGGGTAACCGTAATTTGGTCCGAACCCCGAGTTTAGACCAAGCGGGCCCGGGGTCGGGTTTTTACTTTTTTTGAGAAAACTTAGGAAAAATTATATTTTTCAATAAAGTTAGTTCCTTTAGAACTAGTTAATGATACTAAGTTAATTTTGATTAGATTCGAGCAAGTTAGAGGTGAATTCAAAAGGAAAAGCAATAATTGAGCAGTGATTGGCTTGCGGAATTGAGGTAAGTGTTTGGTCTAACTTTGGCTTGAGGGAATAGGACTCCCCACTTGTTTGTTATGTGAAATGTATGGGCGTGGTGTATAGGTGTGGTGACGAGTATCTATGCACCACCCAAATTGGTTGTTAAACATGATCCCCTTTCTTGTTCCCCACTTATTTGATCATTGTCTTATTTGTTATATGTTCATCATTGTTTCTATGACTATTTGGCCTTGTTGATTATTGTTAGATATTGTTGTGACTATTTGAAAAGAGTATTGGTTGTTTGAGCTGGTTTTCTTGTGATATGAACATGGTTGAGAGGTTGATATTGTTTTTACGAAATAAAGGTATATATTTTGATTTTTCTACTGGTTTCATGGTTGAGAGGTTATTGATGAAGTTATGATAAAAATGTAGTTTATTATTTAAAATTGTTGAAACAAAAATATTGTAAAGGCTTGGCCTTAATTGTGAGAATTATGAAAATATTGATATGATATGTCAGGTGGGAGCGGGTTGCACGCCGCAACAAGGAGTGATAAAGGAGGACATGTGGGATCAGGTTGCACGCCGCAACAAGAGTAATAAGGGTGATATTTGTAGGGAGGAGCGATAAGGGAGGACAAGTGGGAGCTGGTTACACGCCGCAACAAGGAGCGATAAGGGAGGACATTTATATTTTACTGATTTTTTAAAGGAAAATAAAATAAAAGTTGTGAAAAGTTAAAATGTCTATTTTACTACTCTTTAAATATTTTAGCACTATTTTTATTCAAGGTTAAAGCTTGGAACTTTGAAGAGTTATTTGAGAATTGGTTATAGCTGAGTTATTTTATTTTGTTGCAGCACTTATTTATCTAATTGTTTAGACTTCTCTCTGGCCTTATTATTTATTGTTGTCAAAGATTATATTGTTGAAGCCCGACTTAGCCTCGTCACTACTTCGCCGAGGTTAGGCTCGGCACTTACTCAGTACATGGGGTCGGTTGTACTGATACTACACTCTGTGCTCTTTTGCACAGATCCAGGTGCTATTCAGCAGTAGAGGATTCCAGGATGACCACCCGATTCCTTAGGAGACACGAGATACATCTGCCGGCGTTCACAGATTCCAAGAGTCTTCTCCTATTTCTACATACACTGTTTTATATTATTCAGAACAGTTACACTATTTCTTTCAGGCATTATTTGTAGTATTCTTTAGTAGTTCGTGGATTGTGACACCAGACCCTGGGGTAGTCTTAGAGTTATTATTATAATTAATTCGTGGTTCGTTCTATTTAATCGGTCATTATTATTATTCGGTTTTATTTTTGTCAAAAATTATTCTAATTCAGTTCATTTGAAATTTATTTATTTATGCTTAAGTAATTAATTAAGGAAATAAATTATTCAATTTCTAACATTGGCTTGCCTAGAAAGTGTGGTGTTAGGCGCCATCACGATCACTAAATTTGGGAATTAGGGTCGTGACAAGGACGGACTCAGAGTGAAGGACACAATGATGCAAAGAACAATATTAACAAGAAATGCCCATGTCGGGAAGGATAGAAGGAATAGTATTGTTTTTCAATAACTAGCCTTAGTGATCATGACATGCATTTTGGACTTAATGGTCGATCTATCAAACTAATCCAATCTTCCCTTTTACCATTCTATGACCTTTGAAGTCGGGCTTGTTCGTGCCAATCCTTTGCATCTGCTTCATGACTCACATTCGACTAGTGGTGCCCCGAGGGGTTTTCACCAACAAGTCCCTCTCATTTCTTTATCTCTACTTATCGTCGCCTTACAATGTCCGTGAGGGTTTTCACTAGTAAGACTTTCTCATTTGTTTTTTCTTTTTCTTTCCCCTTCTTTTTTCTTTTTTGTGCAACTTGACATTGTTCTATGTCGTGTGACAACTGCTACTTGTTACATTCGTCTTTTGGTATTCTTGAAGGCATATCGGGATGTCTTTATTTGGAAGGTTTTTGGATATGGTTGGAAAGAAGGGTCGGCATGAAGGCTCAAAGTAGACTCAAAATGAGGGGTTGTAGAGTTACAACTCTTGGAATCGACACTTTCAAAAGTTAAATAAAGTCTTTGCCCCAGTTTCAGATACCAGGGATTTTTTTTTTGAATTCTTATTATTTGGTTGGACGAACCGTGTGAGGCTGCCTACGTATCCTTTTTAAAGGAATCAGGTCAAATGTAGTTCATACATCTGACCTAACTAAATTTTTTTATCATGACTTCTTTTTCTTTGTCTCTTTTTTTTTTCTTCTTTTTTTTTTGTTTTCAAAACAAGTTGCCCCAACTTTTATTTTCTGGAGGCATGGACCTTTGACTGTTCTTTTTCTATTTTTTTTTTACTTTTTTCACTTGAACTTTCTAATATTTGCCCTAGTTCGTACTCTTGGGGTATGGACTTTTCTTTTCATTTTTTTGTACTTTTGACTCGAAACTTGCTTCCAAAAGAGGGTGGTCAAAGAAGATAACTGATGTTTTAGACTTCAATACTACACAATATTACAAGTTAAGTGTGCAGTACCCAATTTTCGAGCTCTTTTTATAGATGTTGAGGTGAGTAAGGTTGCTGTCTAATAAGAAGAACCTGGTTCTTCTTAGTCTACTACTTACTACTGTTTGCGGAATAATTAAGCAGTAATAGTAAAGACACAGATATTTTTACGTGGAAAACACCTGGCTCAAAAGGTGAAAAAACCACGACCTACTCCTCAGTAGGATTTGCTCAAACTCTTCACTAAAACTCTGAGCCAAAACGGACTTAAAAAATAAACTCTTTTGTAATCCTAGGACTAACTCTAATCCTCTTTGTATCAACTAGCCTCTAGCTAATTTCTACATATTTGAAGCTAACTCTAACTTGATCAATTTGTACCTATTAAAATTGCTTCTATGAAAGCTGATAAGATACAATATTTAAACTCCTACTTTAATCAACTAGACTCAATATACAAACAATGGAACTGTTTCTTCTAGTTGAACTGTAGCCTTTGTATCGCACAACAATTCTTCTTGCAAAATCTCTGGAACTTTTGCTTTAGAACTTGATTCACTTTAGCACTTGTGCGTGACCTCTTTCAGCAGTAATACATTGATTATTTATAGAGTCCGTTTGTTAAGTCCATGATTCAATTCTGATCCAACTCTTCTTTGGTAAACGAGTTTGATTGTAACTCAACTTCCTTCCTCTATTTCTGTCCTAACTGAAATCAACTTATGTCTTCTCTTCAATTTGCAACCTTTTCGTATTAGGAGACATTCTCTTAGTTCTTTGATACTTAGCAATTACTGATATCTCCTAGACTTGTACGATTCCTGATCCAACTGCTTCATTCAGAAGTGTATGCTATGATGGACCTGGTTCAACTTGACACCTTTTGTCAATCTTCAAAACACATTCAGTGTCATGGGCCAACAAATTCCCCATTTTTGATGATGACAAACTCTGTGCATTTATCCAGTATACACATCCAACACTTTGTATTTTTGTGAGCATTAATCATCAAGAACCAGGTTCATTAGGTTATAAATATCACTTCAAAGATTTTAAAAATTTAAAATTTTGCACAACACTGTAGCACATCTTCCCCCTTTTGGCATCATCGAAAAGTTGCAAAATGATACTTACCAGTAATTAATTCTTACTCATGGCCAATTTAGGCAACTGCAGGTGCAAACATGATTAATCAACACAAGAAACCAATAATGTAAGCTAAATCATAAATAGAGACATTTGTCAAAACACCAAGCTTTCATTTGATTAACATGGATTATCAACACCAAAACAAATTAAATCAAAGACAACCAAAACATGAGTAAGACAGACTCGACACAGTCCCGAACTAGGCACTTGATAGGATAGGAGGGGGTAGTTCTGGAAATTCCTAAGTTTGGGGTGGTGCAGAAGAGGCAGGATTCTTGGTTTGGAGAAGAGACAACATTTGGTGTAAGACACCCTCGTTTTTCTCCTTCTCCTTGGCTAATTCAGCTTTTAGAGCATCACACTCACCTTCCACCTCAACTAAGAGAGTCTTCAAACGAAGGATCTCCATATCCTTTTGCTCGCTTTCTTGCACCAGAGTACGGACCTTGCTGTTGACTGGTTGCTTCCGAGATGAACTAGGTTCATCTGCCGGGGCACTGATAGTGTAATCACATAACAACAAAGTGTCCTTCCCAAAGAAATCCTTTGCAGTAGCCATTTCAGCCTTATTTGTGGGAACTCCAAAATGAGCCAGAACTGCATTAAGGATAAATCCATAAGGAATCGCATGGGCCTTGGTGCCATTCACCACTCTGTCCAAAATATGGATGATTAAAGATGGCCAATTGATCTGCTTGCCTCTGTATAGGCACTCCATGAGCGTTAAATCCATATAGTTGGCAATGTGCCTGCGCTCTTGTCTGGGCAACATAAATTTAATTACAAACTCAAAGAACAACTTGTGTTCAGGCTTCATCTCGCTTTGGTACAAAGCCCTGGGCTCATGCTCTTCTTCATTGTCACAAAAGAATCTGGTGATGTTGAGTGCTGAGGCCATTCCATCCAAGCAAGGCCATCTCTGCCTTGTATAGTCGTCATATCCCTCAGATGGAATGTCTAGAATGACTCCCAGTTCTTGAGCGTCAAAGGAGACTTCAACTCCCCTGACCAATGATGTAACCCTTCCTCCAATCACAGTTGCATTCCCCATGAATTCCACTACCTCATTTCTGACCAGCCTGCCTTCGAAGCGAAGGACCATTTCCTTCTAGCCTTGAGCTGCCAGAAAATCCACTAAGTACCTCACACCCGGCTCCTCCAAGTCCTTCAGTAACTTTCCCTTCAAGATATGTCTCTTGCCAAACATGGAAACTATGTCAATCGACACTTCTCCAACCTCCTTCTCATCATCTCCACTCCAATCAGGATCATTATATCTCTCAACAATCTAAACTTTCTTCTTTGACTTTACTTTAGACCGTGTCTTCGTAGATGTACTCCCGGTGGTAACAGACATAGGTGCCGACTTCTTTGTGGAAGTCTAAGCCAATTTGGCCTTGGGTGTCTTGACCACCACTGGAGCAACTTCTTCATCTTGTTGGACCAGGTCCAACACCTCATCAACAGCAATAGCCTCAACAGGCTCCCCCACTTTCGCTTTCCCTTTCTCAGCCTTCTTTCTTTTGCTCTCTTTTAGAGCTTTTTCCAGCTTCTCCTCCTCTTCTCGAATAGTATTTCTCGTAGCTCATACCCTTGGAACAGGTACACCAACAGACTCATCAGTTTCCTTTTCTTTGAGGAAACTGAGGCTTTAGACTTGATGTACTTTGGAGTCCTTCTCTTCTTGGGGTTGTATGAGTCCCCCAGTTTCTTTAGTCTCTCAGCCAAGGTTTCTTCCCCAGAAGAAACACGTTCATCTATCTCCTTCATTAGCTTTTCTAATCCAGCAGCAACTTCCTCAACTTCATTAGTTCCCCCTATCACTACGACATCATCTTCAAGATTCTCAAGAATGGGGCCACAAACCTCAAGTGTGGAACCATCCTTCCCAGATCCCTTCACACTTGCATCTCCCTCATTCTCAAGAATTTTCCCAGTTTTTCTTTGCCTACTTGGCACTTCCACATCCACAACAGACCCAACCAGCACAAATCTATTTTCAGAATTTAACACAGAGGTAACTTCAGTATTACCTTTCTCAGCACTTGACGAACCAGGTGCATCGTCCTCATGTGCTGATTTAAACAATTCACTGGATGAATCTGGTTTGGGTTCTTCTTCAGCCTGTAATAAATCATCCAAGAACTTTGCTCGTGACCCTAAAGCCACAAATTTTCGTGCAAGAACCTTGACACGACGGGGTTTTTGGGCTGGGGTAGGATTTGGTGTAGATTTAAGAGCATCATGGTATTCAGGGGTTTCAGGTGTCTCAGAGGATTCAGAACTGTATACCGGTGGAGAGTCAGACTCATATACTCCCTCATCATAGTCACGATTTTGAGAATCAGATGAAGCTGACGACATTTTTAATTTTTAGAGAAAAAGAAGAGAGGGCAAAAGACAGTAGAGATTTGAGTGTTGAGTGACTTGAACGTGGTTCGTCTATTGCTTTATTCACTGTGGGTAATGATGGCCTATTTATAACTTGTGGCTGGGGTGATTATAACAGACGTGTATTAACACAAGTAGGATACTAATCGATTAAGGACTGTCAATGATTTGACATTGATTAGATCGTTTCTTTCCCCCTAAAACTAGGCTAATTTATTGTGACGGAACTTCTTGAAACTGGTTCATTATTTGGGTAAGTACGAGAATTTGAACTGAACCATAAATGGATAGAGTCCTACTCATGTATGACTGTACTTGAATTAATACATATATGGAGATGAGAACGTACCTTGTCAGTCATGTAAACATTATTTTGCCTCAATTCACAAAAATAGAGAAACATCATTAGCAGCTAGGGAATCATATTAATACATGGCAGAAGAGTATGACAACAAAGACATATAGCTGAGCAATGATTAATTTGATTAAGTACCTAATTAAAATTTCTAGCCAGAAAACTTCCTCCTCCTTTTTTTAATTAGGTGATCTTAATCATCCCTAATTCAAGCATGTTTCTCTCATAATGCTCCATGCTCAATGCTTTGGTAAATATATCAGCCATTTGATGATCAGTTGCACAAAATTCGATTGAGATCATCCCCTTTTCATAATTATCCCTTAGGAAATGGTGCCTAACATGTATGTGCTTAGTTCTCTTGTGATGAACCGGGTTCTTAGTCATACTAATTGCACTAGTGTTATCACAGTAAATAGGAATGCATCCCACATCTATACCAAAGTCCAGGAGTTGTTGCTTAATCCATAGCAACTGAGCACAGCAAGAGGCTGCAGCCACATATTCAGCCTCAGCAGTAGACAAGGCTACTGAATTTTGTTTCTTGGTAGCCAAAGATACAAGGCAGGAGCCTAAAAAGTGAGTCATGCCTGAAGTACTTTTCCTGTAAACCAGGAAACCTGCATAATCAACATCAGCATATCCTACAAGGTCAAAATTACTACCTTTAGGATACCAAAGGCACAAATCAGTGGTGCCCTTCAGATATCTCAAAATTCTTTTCACTGCAGTGAGATGGGACTCCTTTGGATTGGCTTGAAATCTATCACATAATCCCACACTGAACACAATATCAGGTCTACTTGCAGTAAGATATAGTAGAGATCCAATCATCCCTCTGTACGTCTTCTGATCAACGGATGAACCAGGTTCATCCACATCTAATTTTGTAGCTGTGGCTATTGGGGTATCTATCTCCTTTGAATCTTCCATTTTGAACTTCTTGAGGAGTTCTCTCACATACTTCTGCTGATGAATCATTGTTCCATGTGGAGTTTGTTTGATTTGCAGACCTAAGAAAAAGGTTAGCTCACCCATCATACTCATTTCAAACTCACTCCCCATTAATGTAGCAAATTCCTTGCTGAGCTTCTCAGTTGTTGCCCCAAATATGATATCATCAACATATATTTGTACAATCAGAAGATCTTTTCCCTTTTCCTTTAAGAACAAAGTACTGTCTATTTTGCCTCGTTTGTACCCATGTTCCACTAGGTATTTTGACAATCTCTCGTACCAAGATCTAGGTGCTTGCTTGAGACCATAGAGAGCCTTGTCAAATTTATATACATGATCAGGTGATTCTTTGCTTTCAAAACCAGGAGGCTATTTTACAAATACCTCTTCTTTCAAATAGCCATTGAGAAAGGCACTCTTTACATCCATCTGATGCAAAGTGAATTCTATGTGTGCAGCAAATGCTATAAGAAGTCTGATTACCTCCAATCTTGCCACAGGAGCAAAGGTCTCATCATAATCAATTCCCTCTTCTTGGATGTATCCTTGAACAACCAGTCTTGCCTTGTTTCTAGTAAGAGTTCTATCCTCATCGAGTTTATTCCTGAAGACCCACTTTGTGCCAATTATTGATTTGTCCAGTGGCCTGGGTACCAAGTGCCATACTTGACTTCTCTCAAATTGCTTCAGCTCCTCTTGCATAGCAGTTACCCAGTCAGCATCTTTCAGGGCTTCAGCAATGTTCTTTGGTTCAATCAGGGATATAAATGCATCAAACGCACACAGATTTTTCAAAGAGGATCTAGTTTTAATTCCAGATCTCAGGTCTGTTATGATGTTCTCAAGAGGGTGAGAACTCTGATATCTATATGGTTTGAGAACCAGTTGTTCACTTCTAGATTGTTCCAAGTTGTCTTGTTGTTTTGGAACAGAATCAAGGCCAGTATTTTCATGAGGAATTCCCCCTGTCGAGTTGCGTGGGGTTGTTGGACCTGGTCCATCACCTATTCCATCTCCCATAGGTTCTTGAATGTAGTCATTGCTCCTCACCAGTCCAAGCTCCTCATTGTTTGGTTCCTGTCTCTCAGATAAAGTGTTAGTTTCATCAAAGACAACATGTACACTTTCTTCCACACACATAGTTCTTTTATTGTATATTTTATAAGCTTTGATATGTGTAGAATATCCCAAGAACACTCCCTCATCACTTCTGGGATCAAATTTTCCTAAAGAATCTTTGCCATTATTATGCACATAACACTTGCATCCAAAAGCCCTAAGATGGGATATGTTGGGCTTTCTCCCTTTAAGTAATTCATAGGGAGTTTTCTCTACCAGAGGTCTGGTCATGCATCTATGGATAATATAACATGCAGTGTTAGTTGCTTCTGCCCAGAAGTTGTGAGGTAGTTTGCTTGATAGAAGCATGGTTCTTGCCATGTCTTCAAGAGTTCTGTTTTTCCTTTCAACAACCCCATTTTGCTGTGGGGTTCTAGGAGCAGAAAAATTGTGATTCACACCATGTTCATCACAGAACTCAGTAAACTTAGCATTCTCAAACTCAGTACCATGGTCAGATCTAATGGATGCTAGTTGATGTCTTAATTGATTCTGAATCTTCTTGACAAATGAGGTGAACATTTCAAATGCTTCATCCTTAGATGCCAAGAACAAGGTCCAAGTGAACCTTGAGAAATCATCTACTAGTACCATAACATATCTCTTTCCACCTCTACTTAGAGTTCTCATGGGGCTACACAGATCCATATGAACCAGTTCCAACGACCTGGTGGTACTGACCATTTTCTTACTTTTGAAAGAAGACCTTACCTGCTTCCCCCTTGCACATGCCTCACAAACCTTGTCTTCTTTGAACTTAATGTTAGGAAGCCCTACCACTAAGTCCTTAGAGACCAGCTTGTTAAGTTGAGTTAGACTTGCATGACCAAGTCTTTTGTGCCACAGGAGGGGATCACTGTCCAACACACTAAGGCAAGTGAGTTCATTGTCAGACAGTGTGGACAAGTCAATGACATAGATATTGTTCATTCTTTTTCCCTGCAAAACAATCTTGTCAGTAAGCAGGTTGATCACAAAACATTTTGTGGAAGTAAAAGCGACAAGGTTACCTCTGTCACACAGTTGTGACACACTGATAAGGCTATATTTTAAGCCATCTATCAAATACACATGTTCAATTTAACGTGTGTCATCTTTACCTACCTTGCCAACCCCTATTATTTGACCTTTATTTCCGTTTCCAAAGGAGACATTTCCTCCTTTGAGGTTTTCAAGTGAAAGGAACCGTTCCTTGTTCCCTGTCATATCCTTAGAACATCCACTATCCAAAAACCAAAATTGTCTGCCTCCCTTCACTTGTACCTTGAAAAGAAAATCAGGGGTTAGTTTTAAGAACCCAAACTAGTTTGGGTCCTTTTCCATGAGAGAATGGATGAATCAGATTTTTTCTGGCCCAATTTGGTAGCCAATTTTTCTTTTTAATGAATCTCTCATTTTTCTGACTGGCCTTTTCTTTTGCAGAACACTCATATTTAGAGTGGCCAGTCTTCCCACAATGGGTGCAAATTTTATTTTCAGGGAGAGTGAGATACTTGCTTTTGGGATCCCATTTAGGCAATTGACTCCCAAAACCAAGCCCTCTCCGGTTGCTACTATGATTCTCTTGGAGCCATATTAAAGCATCAGAAGACTTATTCCACTTACGTGTTCTATCAAATTCATGTTTGACTTTGCCAAGTTCTTCTTTAAGAGACTTTATCTGCTCATCTTTGGCATACATTTTATTTTTCAATTCGCCTAAGTCTTCTTCTAACTTCGCATGAGAGTGATCAACTACCTTTTTACTGGATCCTAGTCTTAACTTTAAATTTTCAGATTTTAGTTCTAGAATCTCAATTTCGAGTGGTTGAACCTGGTTCATCAAGACAGCATTTTTCTTTTCAAATTCACTCACCCTTATTTCCAGGTCCATGCATTTTGCTCTCAGCATTTCACACTCTTTAGATAGTTGATCTTTCTCTTTAGTTGTCTCCTCAGAATCATCAATAAAGTCAAGTAGCAACTCAGAGAGTTTCTCCTTAGATAGAAACATTGTTTTTGTTTTAAGATGTGAGATACTTACCTGTGGTTCTTCATAAGTCTCCTCATCAGATTCTCCAATTGCCATGAGAGCTTGATCTTCTGTCTCACCATCTTCTGATTCTTCATCTGAACTTTCCCCCCAAGCAGCAACCATAGCCTTTGTAGTAGTTTTCTTGGGTTGGACCAGTTCCTTCTTCCTGTTCTTTCTTTCATATCTCTCCTTCCTCCATTCTACTTCCCACTGGGGGCAGTTCTTGATGAGATGATCAGTTTTTCCACACTTGTAGCATCCCTCATTAGCTGGCCTTTCAGGAGCCTTTGCCTTGTTGAAGTTTCCCCCTCTAGAGATGCCTTTCTTCCTCATGAGAAAGTTTCTGAATTCTTTGGTGATCATGGCCATCTCATCATCCTCCAGATCTGCTCCCTCTGTGATCCTTAGTGCTAGACTTCTTTCTTTCTTTGGGGCATCCATTTTCATGGTCTGCCTTCTGAGTTCATAAGCAGTAAGGTTGCCAATCAACTCATCTAGTCTAAGGGTTGCCATATTTTTGGATTCCTGAATGGCAGTTATCTTGCTTTCCCAGGAGATAGGCAGAACCCTTGTCAAGATCTTCTCAACCTTGTCTTCTTCAAGGATGACTCTTCCAAGAGACTTGAGTTCATTAGTCAAGGTTGTGAACCTTGTGTACATCTCCTGAATTGTTTCACCTTCCTTCATAGTGAAGTTTTCATACTGAGAGTATAGCAATGTACCTCTAGACCTCTTCACTTGAGTTGTTCCTTCATGTGCCACTTGTAGAGTATCCAAGATTTCCTTGGCAGTGGTGCAACTTTGGATTATGTTGTATTCATCTGGGCCTAGTCCACACACTAGCCACTTCTTGGCCTTGGCATTCTTCTCCCATTTTAGGCACATCTACTCCTTCAGCAATTTTCTTCATTGTTGTAAGTGGTCCATCAGTGACTATGTCCCAGAGTTCATAGTCCTCTCCAATAAGGTAATCCTTCATTCTATTCTTCCACCAAGAATAGTACTGGCCGTTGAAGAGTGGTGGCCTTGCAGTTGATTGACCTTCCCAGTTCCCAGGTGGTGCACTCATCTTGATCTTTTCCTAGGTGTTAGCCTCTTCAAGGATAACCTGCTCTGATACCAATTGATGTTTTAGACTTCAATACTACACAATATTATAAGTTAATTGTGCAGTACCCAATTTTCGAGTGCTGTCTAATAAGAAGAACCTGGTTCTTCTTAGTCTACTACTTACTACTGTTTGCGGAATAATTAAGCAGTAATAGTAAAGACACAGGGATTTTTACGTGGAAAACACCTGGCTCAAAAGGTGAAAAAACCACGACCTACTCCTCAGTAGGATTTGCTCAAAACTCTTCACTAAACTCTGAGCCAAAACGGACTTACAAAATAAACTCTTTTGTAATCCTAGGACTAACTCTAATCCTCTTTGTATAAACTAGCCTCTAGCTAATTTCTACAGATTTCAAGCTAACTCTAACTTGATAAATTTGTACCTATTACAATTGCTTATATGAAAGCTGGTAAGATACAATATTTAAACTCCTACTACAATCAACTAGACTCAATATACAAACAATGGAACTGTTTCTTCTAGTTGAACTGTAGCCTTTGTATCGCACAACAATTCTGCTTGCAAAATCTCTGGAACTTTTGCTTCAGAACTTGATTCACTTTAGCACTTGTGCGTCACCTCTTTCAGCAGTAATACATTGATTATTTATAGAGTCCGTTTTTTGAGTCCATGATTCAATTTTGATCCAACTCTTCTTTGGTAAACGAGTTTGATTGTAACTCAACTTCCTTCCTCTATTTCTGTCCTAGTTGAAATCAACTTCTGTCTTCTCTTATCAATTTGCAACCTTTTCATATTAGGAGACATTCTCTTAGTTCTTTGATACTTAGCAATCACTGATATCTCCTAGACTTGTACGATTCGTGATCCAACTGCTTCATTCAGAAGTGTATGCTATGATGGACCTGGTTCAACTTGACACCTTTTGTCAATCTTCAAAAACCCATTCAGTGTCATGGGCCAACAATAACACAAGCTCAAAAGGGGTAGCGAAGGATATAAAGTGTTTGGATAGCAGAAAAAGGGCTTTCTAACCTCGAGAACGCCAAACATAGTATCCTTTCGTGGTCACAATATTGATGAGCATGCCTGTCTTCTTGGTGTGGCCTGGTCGAAGAACACTTTCCATCCATAATCTCAAACTTTCAATTAGTTCTTCCTCAAACCCGATCTTCACAATGATTTGAAGGTGAATTTTACTCGAGCTTAATTCCAAAGTGTTTTGAATCTTTATTCATCCTCAAAAATGTCTTTTCTCAGTTATCCAGTTCAAGACTAAATTAGTTTTCTAAGATCTGGCCAAAAATTCCGCATGCATGTCATGTCATTAAAATTAGCGAGAAAAGAACTAAACAACGAATGACACAAAAGGAGAGACTATATTTCATTGAATAAGGATGGAAGGGTTTGACAATAAGACAAACAACTTAAAATCCGAGTTACAACCCTAAAATAACCCAGATAATGAAAATAGCAACAAAACAAATAGACAAGACTCACAGAGACAAGATAGAGAGGTAAAAGGTTTTGACTCAATAAACATATAAAATTTGATCACAACCCTGAAATAACCCAGATAAAAGAAAAACCATCAAAACAAAGCTACCAAGATTCCTTCCTAGTGGAGGGAATGACTTTTCAATTGCTAAGATTGACATTGAGCCACAAACTTGCTCATCAGAATCAACAGAGCCTTCTCCAATTTCAAAATCATTAACATCAGTCAACAAGTTCCAGAGAGGATTATAATGTTCCATGTCTCCACCTATCATCCCCACGAAGTGTGCATCATCATGTGCATGTAAATGATTTTACGGTATATTCTGGGTGTCACTGTCTTGGATGACAATCAGGTCTTTCTGGATCATCCTTTCTATTTCTCTTTTCAAATCCCGACAACATTTTGAACATTGTGCCCCTGTGCATTGTAATGATATTCACACCTTTTAGAAGGGTCAAAGGTTCTTGCACATGGGTCCACATGATTTGGAGGAATGGGTGCAATTATGTCATAATGCTTTAATTTCTCAAACAAGCTTGCATAGGACTCTTCTATTTATGTAAAATTATCTTTCAACCTTGTTCCCCTCTATATCCCTGGCTTGGATGTGGGTTATAGGGCACTTGAAAATTTTGTGGAGGTTGGTGGAGATTTTACAATGCTGGTGCTCGCCTTCTAGGGTGTCTTGGTGGATGGACAACATACTGAGGTGGATCAAGAGAGTATTGTGGGTTATGAGGTGGGTAGTAGTACTTAGGGGAATCATAGGAAACTAGACGAGGTTGCTCATACCTTCGAGATATTTCCCTAGGACCTCTTCTCGACCCTGACGTCATCATCGTTTTTTCATCCTTCTTATTTGTGTCACTAAGATTATCAGATTCAATCTAGACAGCCTGAGTAGCAGCCTTGAGAACTTCTTGACTTATAATTCTGCCTGTCTTAAGGCCATTTTCAACCATTTCCCCAATTGTGATTGCTTCCGGGAAGGAGTTGTCAACTGCAGACATCATATTTTGAAAATAATCTGGCTCTTGAGCCTGAAGAAAGACAATGATTAGCTCGTGGTCATCCATGAGTGGCTTAACTCTACCCGTTTGCTCTCTCCATTTAATGGCATATTCCCTGAAGCTTACAGTTGGTTTCTTCTTCAGGTTTGAAAGGGAATTGCGGTCTGGTGTATTGAAACTATTTGACAAAGGCCCATTCCATGTCAACACAGAAATTCCAGTGAGAGACGTCTTGATCAATAAACCATTCAGAGTTTATCCCCGTAAGGCTTTCCCCAAAATAAGCTATCAGTAATTCTTCATTTCATTCCGCACCTCTTAGTTGATTGCAATACCTTTTCATGTGGGCAATAGAGTCTCCATGTCCATCATACTTTTAAAATTTGGGAGTCTTGAAACCCAATGGCAAAAAAACATCGGGGAACATACATAGTGTAACGATCCGACCGGTCGTTTTGAGCTCTAGCTCGTTGTTCGGTAGTTTGAGGCCATGAGCAGCTTCATTTCAGGTATTATGACTCGTAGGCGTGGTCGGAGTTGAATTTCGGGAAGTCCAGAGTCAATTTGGAAAGAAACTTCTCATTTCGGAAGCCTTAAATTGGAAGAATTTAATAAGATTGGATTTTTGAGTAAACGGCCTCAGAATCAGGATATGAAGATTCCATCAGGTTCGTATGATGATTTCGGACTTGGGCGTATGTTCGGATCAGATTTTTGATGACCCGGGAGCGTTTCGACGCATATTGTGGAAGTCAACATTTTTGAAGAAATTTCATAAGTTTGAGTTGAAGTGAATTTCAGTGTTCGTGATGTCCATTTGGGATTTTGAGTCTGGGAATAGCTCTGTATGGTGATTCTGGTGTTAGTAGCGCGATCGAAAGAAAATTCGGAGGTTCGTAGGTCATTTTGGAGTTGTTTGGATAAAGTTAGAAATCAGAAGGTTTTTAAGAAGTCCGATCGGAAGTGAGAATTTTGATATCAGGGTCGGATTATGATTCCGAAAGTTGGAGCAGGTCCGTAATGTTAAATGTGACTTGTGTGCATTATTTGGGGTCAATCGGATGTGATTTGGTAGGTTTCGGCATCGAATGTAGAAGTTGGAAATTTCAAATTTCATAAAGATTGAATTGGGCTGCAATCCATTGTTTCGATGTTATTTAATGTGATTTGAGGCCTCGAGCAAGTCAGCATTATGTTTTGGATCAGATTGGTATGATTGGACGGGGTCCCGAGGGCCTCGGGTTGATTTCGGGTGGTTAACAAATCAACTTTGAAGTTGAGGAGGAGTTGAAGCTACTGGTGTTTAGTGTGACCGCACCTGCAGGGCTTTGGCCGTAGATGCAGAGCCGCGGGTGCGGCTTTGGCGTCACAAATGTGGAATTTGACATACTTGGCAGGGGGCGCAGGTGCGAGGCTATTTTCGCACCTGCGAAGGCGCAGATGCGGACAAAGGAGCGCAGGTGCGGAGCTCGGTTGGGGAGCAGGAAGCCGTAGGTGCGGATGCTTGGGCGCACCTGCGGACTCACAGGTGCGGGCGAGGCTACCGTAGGTGCGGAAGGACTGGAGGCAGTGTGCTATTTTTAAAGGGGAAATTTGCCATCCTTCTCCCATTTTCATTTGGTGTGGGCAATTGTGGAAAGATTCAAGGGGAGATTTTCTTCAAGTATCACAAGGTAAGTTGTTCCAACTCATTTCAAGTTAAATACATGGTTTAGGTACGGATTTAAGTGTGGAATTAATAGAAATTTGGGGTTTTGAGAGGAAGACCTAGAATTTGTATTTTTGGGATTTTTACCACGAATTTGGGCATGAAATTGAGAGAGAATTATATATTTGAGTTCGTGAGGCTATGGGTAAACTTTATCTTCAAAAAATTTAGGAATCCAGGCACGTGGGCTCGAGGGCAATTTTGTCAACTTTCCGAGCGGAGTTGAAATTTATATTAATTGAATTGTTATAAGTATTAGAGTATATTTTCATTGGTTTGCCGTTATTTGGCTAGTTTTGGAGCGTTGTGCATTGATTTGAGTCGTCGGAAGGGCTTGGAAGCCGGTTGTGGAACTTCGGAGCGAGGTAAGTCTCCTTTATAACCTTGTGAGGGGAAATTGTCCCCATAGGTGAACTAATTAAATATGTGCTACTATTTGTGGGGGGCTACGTACGCACGAGGTGACGGGAGTCTGTGCATAGCTACTATTATGCTTGTGTCTGGGTAGTCTAGGACCCACTAGCATGCTTTACCTGTTGTACTTCTAATTTTGCTGATAAAATTAGATTGTTTAATATTACCGAATTAGTAAATGAATATCTAAGAAAGGTTAAAGTTTATTTTCTTAATCATCGAAAAAGAGAACTGATTTTCCTTGGGTAATTGTTTTCCTGACAAAGCATGAATTTATTGTCTGAATGTGTGTATCTATGAGTACCTGAGTCGCATGTATGATTCACGAGTAGGGTAACTCTATTATTTATATATGACCACGTCGCATGATCTATTCGCGAGCGGGGTAATAGATGAATCTGTGGTTTGAGTCGTACGACACTTCGGCAGTGCACAGTTTAAATTAATTGTTGGTTCGAGCTGTTCGACACTCGGCATACTTGCGCATGATATTTGCTGAGTATTTTCTGTGATGTTTAACTGTTTGTTGGCCTTGAATTATAAATTGTCAACTGAAATGACGAAGATTTAAAACTTGTAAATATGGAAGAAGTTGTTATTTCTTATCACTATCTGTTAATTACCTATGACATCCATGCTTAGTGTCATCCTTGATTATATTTAATTGACCTCTAGCAAGTGTCAAATCCGACCTCTCGTCACTACCTCTCCGAGGTTAGGCGGGATACTTACTGAGTACTCGTTGATTTCGTACTCATACTACACTTGCTGTGCATTTTTATTGCACAGGTACATATATATCTAGTGGCCTCGCTTGACACAATGATGTGGATGACGTAGAGACTTAGGAGAGATGCTTCTCTTGAGACGACCCGCAGCCTGTAGGGTCTCCTCCAAAGTAGTGTATTTTCTTGTCCTGTCCAATTTTTATTCTGGACGGTTATTGTATTATATTTGGTTTCTCTTAGAAATTGCTCATGCACTTGTGACACCGGGTTCTGGGATGTATTTGTTAATTGAAGATTTAAAACCTTGTCATTTAGTCAGTAAATCTTATTGATTATTATATAATGAAATGAAAAATAAGGATTTCAAAATACAAAAATAGAAATTTAATTAACTATGGAGTGTTGGCTTGCCTAACTGTGGTGTCCGGCGCCATCACGACCTTAATGGATTTTGGGTCATGACAACGTGGTATCAAAGTACTAGGTTCCCTTAGGTTTCACGAGTCGTGAGAAAGTCTAGTAGAGTCTTGCAGATCGGTACGGAGACGTCTGTGCTTATCTTCGTGAGGCTACAGGGCTGTTAGGAGTACTTCCCTTCTTGATTCCCCATCGTGTGATTTGATTCCTTGAGGTTTATGCCTACTTTTATTCCTACTCAATCTTACACGTCACGAAGCGCTTGCTATAAATCGAGAATTTGAGGAATTGTAATCGTGCTACGGATATGGTGCGTGATGTTTTCCATGCGTAGTTGGTTAGGACTATTGTCGTTGCTCTGCGGAAGGATATTTCGTTGTTCCCGCTCAGTAATTGTGTTTCTGAGATATTTGAGGCTATGCTCAGGTCGTTATGATGCTTATGATTGGTTATCGTGCAGTGTTGAGATGATGGTAGGATGCTTGCCCATATGTCGGGGCAATGAATGGCTTGAAAGGAGGTCTTCTCAGAGCGTGATTTTGAGATTTCAGTATTTTATTTCCGGCAGAGGAAAGACCATTGGACTAAAAATGATCAGGTTCGTGTTGATAAAGTAGTGAGACTTGGTGTTTTCAAGTGAGGTGGAATCTTCATCTGTGATGTGGTACTCGTTGCCTTTGATCGAATATAATGTGTTAAGTTCGCTGGTGCTATGGTTTCTTCGGTTGCATTGGGTCAGAGTATTGTGAAGTAGCGTTGAAGAAGCAACTGTCAGAGATCGCGGTGTGCGGTGGTTCAGGAGTGAATATGTATTTCTAATGTTGATGTCCCGAGAAGGGGGATCTTCCGAAAGGGCTGAGGTTTGCAGTGACTTATCGGTTCAAGTGCTGCAGACAGGGACATTGAGGTGAGGTTGCAGCTGGGCAGCAAGGGATGAGGAAGGATACGTGGGAAGTGTCACGCAGTGATTAAATTTCTAGAAGGCCAGGCGTAAGGAGCAAAGTCGAGTAGTTTCTTAAAGGAGTGAGTTGACCAAAGTGGGAAAGTGGCAACATAACATATGAGCTCTGTGGTAAGATGACTGCCAACCTTGAGGAGAAGCTTGGAGTGAATTGAGAATTTTAGGGGACAGTGATTGGGTCCACGGGCATAAGTTGAAATATTGGCCATTGCGGCGTGAGATTTGACTCGAAGAAGGATGCAATATAGCTTTGAATTGGAAGATATTGTCGCGCATTTAGTAGATGTCCATAAGGAGTGAACGGACTGGTGCAGTTGGTGAATGGGAATGAGATTAGGATGGGGTATTGTGTTGTAGTGATTGTTCCCCGTGCAGTGACATTGGAGGATGTAGACATGTAATTTCCGCAGGTGGGTTATTTCCTGTGAGCAGGTTAGCGGTCATGTGGTTGGCAAAGTTTCTGTGAGGGACTCTATTGACTATTCGGTAAGAGGCCGAATATAGGAATGTTGCTAGAGATGCAAAGTGATCGTGAAATGCTAACAGAAGGATTTCAAATAATTTGGCAGGTTGGTCATGCAAGATCATGTCAGCAATGAAGAAAGAATTTTAGTGGGTTCCAGAGTTGTGCAAGGAGTATCTTCAGGGTTATATTTTTAGGAGGGTTTTGGATTATCGGCGTATTGGCGAGTTATTACAGCTAAGGGTAAAGGAATAAAATGGTAATTGAGCAAATGATTTGGGAGATGTGTGGTATAAATGGCCTTATTGGGGGAGGCCCAGGGTTTTGCTTCGTGTAAATCCGGGTTGTAAGGAAAGTGATTCAGTCGGGTGCTTTATCAAGATGGGTGTTCAGATGCCAACGAAGCTGTAGAGTTGATTATATTCGGGACCAAGCTAGAGTGAGTGACTCTCAACAATGGTTCTAATGAATTGAAAGGTTAAGAATGTGGTGTTTAAGGGTTTTAAGCCGCAGTATGGCTAAGGATCGGGCTCTTGCAGCAGATTGTGATAGGAGGCTCGGAGTGTTCCAGGATGTTTTCAACTTGCGGTGTAGTATTGGAGGAATGAGGGGAATAAACTCTGGAATTGTATAAAGGATTATCAGGATGAGTATGTTAGTCAAAGAAGTGAATATGCGTGCAAGGAGGGCATGAAACGGTTCATGGGTCTGGAAACGAAGTGGTCTCGTAGAATGGAGTCACTTAAGGTGAGTGCGAATTGAGTTGCTATGTGTTGATTGGATTTATCATTATTCCTAAGGTGGGTGCGAATTGAATTGAGGTACGAGATGGGTTGTGTTATATGAGCTTATGAAGGGTTTAATTGAATCCTACTACGGTATTGTGGTGGTGTTAGCGTATGGGCATTCTGAGTCATTGTTCATTTTTTATCTATGGCTTGATCCAAGTGGGGGAATCTGATGTTGATAAGTTGATTGCGCGGCTGAGTGTCGTATCAGTTTCAGTTTGAGGTACGCCGGAGAATCAATTATGCCCTGCAGAGGTGGCGTTTGAGGACGACGCGAGTAATGGAAATTAGAAGAAGATAGATTGGTTAGCCATGGTTGAAATGGCATATATATGGCAGTGATCAGTTCCTTCAGTGTGATTAAGTTATGTATGCGATTGGTGGTAGTGCGTGCTAGTGTTGGTCGGCCGCCGAAATTGATTTTATTTGGAAGCATTCAAGTATTATGGCATGCCATAGGTTGGCGGATCCCGAAAGGATTATGGTGGTACAGACTATCACTTGAGGATTTGCATGTTTGGTGATTATGAGAGTTCACTCGTGAGTTGTTACGGTTCTCTTGAAGTGAGGTAAGTAAAAGGTTTCTATATGATGAAGTGTTCACCCTATTAGTGGTTCAGGATTTATGATGGAATTCTTGCGCTATTTTATATTGGCATGTTAGGTGCAGTAAGCAGTATGGAACTGGAAGTAAGGATCAAGGTTGCGGTTCGGTGTTGATGAGGATGTCATGAGCTCGGATGAGCAAGAAAAAGGGATTTGGATGAATAGAGTAAGCTAGTGTTGTCTTCAGCGTCACCTGAGAACGGTGTTTGGTAAAAGAGGCTTTGCATCCTGGTTATGGATTCTTGAACTGCTTCACACCATTTGCGTAATCGATGGTGTGGATGTGCAGACTTGTTGCCTTGTGTGGAAGGTCGTGGGAGCGTGACCACGGGAAGATCGTATGAGTGTGACATGTAGTCACTTGATTGATTGAAGATTTAGACCAAGTATAAATAATGTGGTAATATTGCTAATTTAAGAATTTATGTCTGGAGGATGCTTGGTTCATTTTGTTGTGGATTGTGGGATGTTCGTCCTGCCTATGACGGTTGTTCTTGCGTGTTATGAGAAAAATGGGTTATTATGGATCCAGGTGAGGCTATTAGACTAGTTTGGTATGAGCAGAATCAGCTTGAGGGTTGTGAATGGATTCAAATATGGTTGTGGGCTCCATGTGAGTCAGATGTGTTCATTTTAGTATAGCGCTTTCATGGGAAGGTATTAGAACATCAGATGTTGTTCCATATTCGTTCATTTCATGTAATATTATGATTTTGTCGTGTAAGTTGTGAAACGGCTTGATAATTTCCTATGTGTTGAGTTTTCACGTAGTGATGATGTTATGTGAGCAGGAGAGCTCTTGAGATTCAGAGTATATATATCGCACCTCAGTTGTGCTTGAGTATTGTAGCGTATGGCTCTATCAGTCTCCCTAGGATAGTATTATGCACTTAGCGTGCTTGTGACAGATATTCAGTAGTTTGGTAATACTGAGCAATTTAACTCGGTATGTATCTCCTTATGTAAAATATTTTGTGTGGATCGTATGGCACGCCGTCGCGGGTATGTTATTTGGATCGAGTTGCACGCCGCCATGGGTATGTTATTTGGATCGGGTTGCACGCTGCAACAATGTGACGTTGAGTAAAGTTCCCTATATTTATTTTTCCTGTGTTTTGCTTCTTATTTTCTTAGGAAAGTTCATATTAGCTGCGTGAGTTGAGTGGTCCCTTCCTGAGTCATTTCGTTATGTATCACGTTCGAGTTGTGGCCTATTAGCGCATTGTAGCATCATGTGAGGCTGTTGGTCATGTCTGAGGTGATTTGTTGCCTGAGAAGTTTATACTGGGTGTGACGAATTATTGGATCAGAGATCGGTGAAATAAGATTATGTGAAGTATATTAAAGGACAAGCACCAACATTTGGTTCATAATAAGGTGATGATTCTAGTCAGGAGGAGAGATTCAAAGATTTGTTGACTCTGCAGTTGGTGATGAATTTCTACGCATCTCCTCCATTGTGGTGGTATCGTAAGTGTTATAGCAGGACCTATATATATGTGTCCTAAGGTACATTGGGAGCATCAGATTCGTGGAATTTTGTCTATTAAGGTTCAGGGAATGTCATTATGGCTAGATGATGAATTATGCGGAGCATGGTGCTAATTAAGCATAGGTATGCAGTCATGCTCTGGTACATCGTGTGGTTGTTGATACAGTGTTCATATATTGGAAACAGGCCTGGCGGAGAATCTCAGGTGTTGGAATTGGGTTCTGAGCGTATTGTATAGCTAAAAGAGGATATCTTCGGATTTGAGCGATCCATTGTGCTCAACTGAGTGGTGGTGCAACACGTAGGTGCACGAAGTGTTAAACAGTGATTTCAGGCAACTCCAGATCAGTCCTTAGCACGTTCGAGGACGAACGTATGTTTAAGTGGGAGAGAATGTAATGACCCGACCGCTCGTTTTGAGCTCTAGCTCGTCGTTCGGTAGTTTGAGACCATGAGCAACTTCATTTCAGGTATTATGACTCGTAGGCGTGGTTGGAGTTGAATTTTGGGAAGTCTGAAGTCAATTTGGAAAGAAAATTCTCATTTTGGAAGCCTTAAGTTGGAAGAATATACTAAGATTGGAGTTTTTATTAAACGGCCTCAGAATCAGGATTTAAAGGTTCCAGCAGGTTCTCATGATGTTTTCGGACTTGGGCGTATGTTCGGATCGGGTTTTGGATGACACGGGAGCATTTCGGCGCATATTGTGGAAGTCAGCATTTTAGAAAAAAATTCATAAGTCTGGGTTGAAGTGCATTTCAGTGTTCGTGATGTCTGTTTGGGATTCCGAGTCTGGGAATAGCTCCGTATGGTGATTCTGGTGTTAGGAGCGTGACCGGAAGAAAATTCGGAGGTCCGAAGGTCATTTTAGAGTCGTTTGGCTAAAGTTAGAAATCAGAAGGTTTTTAAGAAGTCCGATCGGAAGTGAACATTTTGATATCGGGGTCGTATTATGATTCTGAAAGTTGGAGCAGGTCCGTAATGTTAAATGTGACTTGTGTGCAAAATTTGGGGTCAATCGGATGTGATTTGATAGGTTTCTGCATCGAATGTGGAAGTTGGAAATTTTGAAGTTCATAAATATTGTATTGGGTTGCGATCCATTGTTTCAATGTTATTTAATGTGATTTGAGGCCTTAAGCAGGTCCGCATTATGTTTTGGATCAGGATGATGTGATTGGACTGGGTCCCGGGGGGCCTTGGGTGGATTCCGGGTGGTTAACAGATCAAATTTGAAGTTGAGGAGGAGCTGAAGCTGCTGGTGTCTGCTGTGACCGCACCTGCGAGGCTTTGGCCGCAAGTGAGGAGCCGCGGGTGCGTCTTTGGCGTCGCAGATGCGGAATTTGGCTGGCTTGGCTAGGGACGCAGGTGCGAGGCTATTTCCGCACCTGCGAAGGCGCATATGCGGACAAAGGAGCGCAGGTGCAGAGCCCTGCTGAGGAGGAGGAAGTCGCATGTGCGGAGGCTACCGCAGGTGCGGAAGGACTAGAGGCAGTGTGCTATTTTTTAAACGGGAAATTTTCCATCCTTCTCCCATTTTCATTTTGTGTGGATGATTTTGGAGAGCTTCAAAGGGAGATTTTCTTCAAGTATCACAAGGTAAGTTGTTCCAACTCATTTCGAGTTAAATACATGATTTAGGTGCGGATTTAAGTGTGGAATTAGTAGGAATTTGGGGTTTTGAGGGGAAGACCTAGAATTTGTATTTTTGCGATTTTTACCACGAATTTGGGCATGAAATTGGGAGAGAATTATATATTTGAGTTCATTCGGCTATGGGTAAACATTATCTTCAAAACATTTAGGAATCTGGGCACGTGGGCCCGAGGGCAATTTTGTCAACTTTCCGAGCGGAGTTGGGAATTTATATAAATTGAATTGTTATAAGTATTAGAGTATATTTTCATTGGTTTGCCGTTATTTGGCTAGGTTTGGAGCGTTGTGCATTGATTTGAGTTGTCGGAATGGCTTGGAAGCTGGTTGTGGAACTTCGGAGTGAGGTAAGTCTCCTTTGTAACCTTGTGAGGGGGAATTGTCCCCATAGGTGAACTAATTAAATATGTGCTACTATTTGTGGGGGGCTACGTACGCACGAGGTGACGGGTGTCCGTGCGTAGCTACTATTATGCTTATGTGTGGGTAGTCTAGGACCCACTAACATGCTTTACTTGTTGTACTTGTAATTTTGCTGATAAAATTAGATTGTTTAATGTTACCGAATTAGTAAATGAATATCTAAGAAAGGTTAAAATTTATTTTCTTAATCATCTAAAAAGAGAATTGATTTTCCTTGGGTAATTGTTTTCCTGACAAAGCATGAATTTATTGTTTGAATGTGTGTATCTATGAGTACCTGAGTCGCATGTATGATTTGCGAGCAGGGTAACTCTATTATTTATATATGACCGCGTCGCATGATCGATTCGCGAGCGGGGTAATAGATGCATCTTCGGTTCGAGTCGTCCGACCCTTCGGTAGTGCACAATTTAAATTTATCGTTGGTTCGAGCCGTTCGACCCTCGGCATACTTGCGCATGATATTTGCTGAGTATTTTCTGTGACGTTTAACTGTTTGCTGGCCTTGAATTATAAATTGTCAACTGAAATGACGAATATTTAAAACTTGTAAATGTGGAAGAAGTTGTTATTTCCTATCACTATCTGTTAATTACCTATGATATCTATGCTTAGTGTCATCCTTGATTATATTTAATTGACCTTTAGAAAGTGTCAAATCCGACCTCTCGTCACTACCTCTCCGAGGTTAGGCGGGATACTTACAGAGTACACATTGATTTCGTACTCATACTACACTTGTTGTGCATTTTTATTGCACATGTACATATATATCTGGTGGCCCCGCTTGACGCAGTGATGTGGCTGACCTGGAGACTTAGGAGAGCTGCTTCTCTCAAGACGACCCGCAGCCTGCAGGATCTCCTTCAGAGTTGTGTATTTTTCTATCCTGCCCAATTTGTATTCTGGGCGGTTATTGTATTTTATTTGGTTTCTCTTAGAAATTGCTCATGCACTTGTGACACTGGGTTCTGGGATGTATTTGTTAATTGAAGTGTTAAAACCTTGTCATTTACTCGGTAAATTTTATTGATTATTATATAATAAAATGAAAAATAATGATTTCAAAATACAAAAATAGAAATTTAATTAACTATGGAGTGTTGTCTTGCCTGACTGTGATGTCCTACGCCATCACGACCTTAATTGATTTTGGGTCGTGACACATAGATCCTTGAAGGCAATACTCTTCTGGTCTGCCAACCCTTGCATGTTTTTCAATTGTTGTTCTATGCTTTTCAGTCTTTGGGTCATTTCTTCCTATGCCATCTTTCGGGCAGGCTTCTCAATATTTTCAGGAAGATCAAATAGGTACGAGTGGTACTCACAAAAGTGGTATTGCTCTTGCTGGGTAGAAAATTATGACTCATGAGTTTTCTTCTGCACCACCGTCGGCTGTGGGACGGTGAAGACGGGCATAACAGTAGTAGTTGTCTGATTGGTTGTCAATGGCACACTTTGGGAGTGCGCAACAGAAGTTTCAGCTGTAGTCATACAGTTAGGATAAAGACTGAACTCAAGCGGATAGGATTGATCGGACAATGAGACCGGAATGGTAGTAGTCAAGACGGATATGAACTCTGGGAAACCATGAACACAAAAATGCGGTTCTTGGACATTGGCCCATGCTTGACGCGTTTGAGTTATTTGCTGTTTCAGTATTCTATTTTCCTCAACCACAATAGACTCTTTTTAAACCATCTGACATTGAGTCTCTTGATCACTCGTAACCACTTCGATGTCAGTTGTCATTGGCATTTTTCTCCAAATTCTTGTGAATTCTGGATGTCTTGCTAGCTTACCACAAACCGACCACCTCAAACTTTCTTCACAATTCAAAATAAAAGACACGTTAGAATGGACTCAGTCATTCCTTATTATCATCATCATTTTTTATAATGGATGTGGAAACATGAACCAGATCTTGCGTAGTTCGGGAAGATCATGAATAATGGAAATAAACTAACTCTTTTTTGGATTTTGATTTTTTTTTACATTTCCGAAAGAAAGACTTATAAAGAAGAAAGAAAATATTTTTGGAATTCAACTTGTTGTTTTTTTGTTGAGAATTTTTGTAAAGAAAGACTTCAAAGAGGAAGAAAAACAATTTTCTTTGAATTTCGATTGTTTTTTGTTTTTTTGGAGAAAGACTTCTAAGGAAGGAAAAGAAATATTTTTGGATTTTTATTTGATTTTCTCTTTCGAATGAAAGACTTCTAAAAAGAAAGAAAATATTCTTGGTTTTAAATTATTTTTTTATTTGAAATTTTCTAAGAAAATACTTCTAAAGAAAGAATTAAAGGAAAATATTTTTAGATTTTTGAAAATTGGGGTCTCAAAGAAAGACTTTTCTAAAGATGGAAGTAAAGAAAAATATTTTTGGAGTTTTTTTTTTTTGAAAATTGTGGGCGGAAACCGATGAGGTTTGCCTACGTATCTCACGTTCGATGAGAACCAGGCCCACATAGTTCGGTCAGTTTTGACGGAATAGGGGAAACATGGCACTTGAAATTTTTTGCTCATTTTGAAATGACCTTTTTTTCACCTCTTTCTTCTTTCTTTTTTTCCGGCAGAGTTCCAGGATTTTTCAAATAACGGGATTTTTGAAAATCGGAGGAATTTTCTCTCTCCTACCTCTCAGTCCTGCCCTTTTTATCAATTTTCTATACTTATCCTAAAAGCCAGTCAACATGCAAACCAGATCAAACAAAATGTACAAGTAGCACATATGATGCATCAGGATGGTCTTTTATTTTGAGTACACATGTTCTAGACGGACTAACCCCTGTGTTGAGTCCTCAAAGTCAAATGCACGTGATACAAACAAACGTTTCTACTAGGGATTCTGCATGAGGCTAAGTTATTCTAGGTTTAAAAACCTGGGGGTATGTACTAGACATGGTTTACCCAAGCAGACAGCTCGAGCCGCGGTGGGGGCAAAGTACCGGGCACGAAAGTCTACCCGGCCTAGTTGTTGATCCGGCCTCGTTCTATTTGGTACGGCCTCTAACAGAAAGTCACGTGTACGTGTGCACCATATTTTAGAAGACTCATAAGGTAGGCGTAAAAAGACAGTTTAATACAGTTCAAACAATATCAAAGAGGTAAATGAGCGGCAATTAGCACATTAGGCCCACAACTACAGTAATATCAACAAACAATAAATCCAAGTACATATTACATTACAAGCTTTAATTCTGAACAACCAGAGATTTTGAATTTCCCTAGCAGAGTCGCTAGAGCTGTCACAGCTCCTTTTTCCTGAGGGGGATAGGGAGGTTTTCCAATTTAAGTGACATTAATCAAAATGGGATTATTTTATTCAGTTCAAAGTTGCCACATGGAATAATTTATGATGGTGTACCAAGTCACCGGTTTATTTTACATCCCAAATCGAGGAAATTGTCTATATTTATTGTCCGCAAACATAGAGGACCGCATAAGAAGTTCTGTTAACCTGGGAGAAGATGTGAGGCACTCCCGGATTTCGTGGTTTTAGCACGGTCGCTTTCTAATCATATACCTGGCTTAATTAACGGATTATTACGTGTTTTAGAACCTATGTGTGTTTTACCTTTTACCGCTTTTAATTGCATGATCATTCCTAATTATAGAATTATCTTAAAACAAGTCACATGCACGTGCACCTGCACTCATTTCGTTTGGCACGCCAATGATGATGTCACGCGTACGTGTACACAATTAATAACACTTTATTATTGTTAAGATGGTTCGACCAAAGCCGCGCGAACACGTACTCTGATTTATTTTGGAAATCATAATTATGTCATGCAAACATGTACATAATCACGATAATAAATTTAAAACACGCCTATGGCAATCTAACGGTGTTCTTAAGTTGTTCGAAATTCTCCTAAGTTTGAGGTTAATGGTTAAGGTCGAAGAAGTACAGATTTTATTGGTAGGATTACAATTGTTCAGACTTTAACCTATATGATTATTTAAAGAATTAGGACATTCACTAGCCTACAATGGGGACGTGATTAAGTTATTTCCTTGAGGTTGAAAGAATTCCGAACATATTCAAATAAAAGAAATGGGGATACCCTAATCATGTGATGCCTCCCAAACAAATTTGTCAAGTTATTTGGTGAAAATGATAAAACAACTAGGTTATGTCAGTATTCTAAAGTGAGTCTCTATTAGGCCCTAATCGCGATGTTGGGCCTAATTAAATCTAGCAAACTCCAAAATCACGGATTTAACAACTCAAAAGCTTAGTCGTATTACATACAGAAGCTTTTAACAATTTTGACTACCAATACCTGATTCATTCATCCTACTGCTAAAATGAAATTCACAACAAATACTTGAACCACTACATCAACAACTTCTCCAGAATCACTATTTCAACAAACAAACCATGAACTAGAAAATGTAAACAAAAGAGAATTGCCACTTTAGCTCATACAAACAATCCTATTCAATATTCAAAAGACAAATGAACAGATATAGCAAGTCAAACAATGAACACATGAAACTAAAAATGGACAACAATATTGAATAACTCAAGTCTCATTTGCCTAACTAAAAGGAAACACAAAGAAGTCTCGACATACCTAGCAGCAAAATGGAGAGCAAATTTCAAAGAACCAAATGAATGATGAAATCTTTAAAGATGAAACTCAGCAGAAATTTCAGCAATCAACAGTAGAGGTTCGGCGATGCTTCGACATAGAATAGCTTAATAATATGAGATGAGATTCCCTTGACAGAGGTTTTGGAAGGATCATCATTGATTGACTCAAATTTCGAAGTAGAGAAGAAGCGAACAGATGAAGAGAACGAACAAAACGACGAGAGAGAGAGAGAGAGTTGGGCGGGTCTTGTTTGTTTCTTCGGAAATTAGAGGAAGGTGGCAGCTAGCTGAGGTTTTCTGGTTGTAAAAGGAGGGGTCTCCGTCGTTCTTCTTCAGAGAGATGAAAATTAGGGAATGGCTGCTAGGGTTCTTCTAAGGGAGGAGGGGGGATGTTCTGTTCTTACTTGGTGGGAATGAAGGAAGGGGGGAGGGGGGGTTGCACCGATTCTATCTCTTTTTTGGGGAAGGAGAATCCGTTAGGGGTTTTTAAGGGGGAAGGGTTATACTCCTTTAGGGTTAATAGGAAAGGGACTTTTAATGAGGGGGAAGGGCGAATAGGCCAGGCGGGTCGGGGGTGAATTGAGTAGATATGGAAATTCGTTTGGGCTCTATGAGACTGGCCCAATTCGATTTAAACTAAAAACTCCTCCCCCCCCCCTCCTTTTCTTTTGTTTGTTTTCTTCTCATTTGATTTTTTTAAATCTTAACCAAATTAATTAAAACTTAAATTAATTCCTAAATCAAATCTAATTTTTGAAAACAAACCTAATTATCTATTTCTAACATTTGTACAATTAATTAATTTAAAACTAATGAAAGGACATTAATAGTTCAAGATTAAAAGCGATAATATGACCATGGTATTTGATCACGCTCAACTATGTCTAATAAAAGACTAAGCGGGCGTTGCAAATATAATCAGGGTATTTTGTCCAGAGTCGAATCCCACAGGGAACTAATGTATCAAATGTTGTTGTTAGATTACTAGATTGTTAATAATCAACTTTCTCAAAAGTTATGAATATCACTTGGTGGTGTTTTTACTACTACGGCTGAACAAAAATAATAAATTAAAGATTAACTAACAATGAGGTGTAAACAATTGTAATAAAGGTCTAAGGTTATGGTTTCCCCTGTTGATGAAATCCCTTCTTGTATATTTCCTATAGTTTTGACTTAGTTGACTCTATCAATCATGAACGCTCCATCTATCATAAATCTCTCTCAAGTAATTATGATAATCTACTAGACGCACTCTCTCAAGTTACGCTAGCTAAATTGCATTACAGTTCACTTTAGATTGCACCCGAGGTATCGTTATCTCTAATCCAACCTCTAAACCCTTGGTTATGGATCTCGCCTATACTCCGGGAGTGGTGTTGTTCAAACAACTACCTAAATATTCACTCTCTCTCAAGTAGATACATAATAAATAGGAACAGCTAATTGAGGGCCCTTCAATCAACTACAACAAGAACGTAGTTGAACAAATAGAGATTAACAACCAAGCAAAACTATATTAATGTCACAATAAGTTCATCCTCAATGGGTTTCACCAAAATCTTAGATTAAAGAAGTTAGTTACTCATGCTCAAGAACAATAAAAACCCAAAAGAAATCATAATTCTCAAAATAAAGATTAAAGAAAGAGATTAGAAAAACTCTAATGTTGCTTGTCTTCTCACAATGACTCTTGCCTCCTACTTGTCACGACCCCAAATCCTAACAGGCCGTGATGACGCCTATCGTGGAACTAGGCTAGCCAACCATCACCTTACTAAGCGTTTATTCGATTATAGCAGTTCACAATTAAATAATAAGCATGCATCCATAGCATAAATAATATAATTAAGTCTTAGCGTCCCCATAATATTCTAAATAAACATCCCAAGAACTAGAGTCAATAGTCATGAGCATCTATGGAAATAAATCTAACTCTTCTAAAACTATAATATGTGTATCTGAATCAAATACTAAAGCTATATAGGGAAGGGAAATGGAGAAGCTGTGGACGCTGGATAGCTACCTCGAAATCCCATGAAATGCTGCTATCAAACTGCGTCAGCTACTGCTGCGAACTAGTACCTGGATCTGTGCACAGAGGCACTGGGAGTCTTTATGAGTACACCAACTCAGTAGTAATGAAAATAAATCACAGTCTGAGTAATATAAACACACAGAACATGTACACAATTCCACAAACCAGTAAAACACCAAGTCACCATGTAGTATTCATCAATTAGTAAGTTCGAAATCAGTTTCCAGAAATCCCTTGAAAACAAGTACAATATCAGTATATCTCAGTAAAGTTCTCAGTGACAGTCAGTTTGAAAACGAAGTAAATCATAGTTTTAAAACTCAGTAAAAATCTTCATAAAACTGCCCCTCGGGCCATAATCATTTCTCATCACAATATCTTTCAGTATTAGCCCATCAGGCAACCTCACANAATAATATAGGTCCGCAGCCTCACTCATATCATATCATCCTCACAATATAGGCCAGCAGCCTCACTCATATCATAACATCCTCACAATATAGGCCAGCAGCCTTACTCAGTCAGACACTCTCAATTTGCCCTTCAGGCCATAAATATACCGGGTTCTCGACCCAAAAACAGTGTTTCATTTTTAAGAAGTAGTATCAAAATACTCTGAGTGTCAAAATAATTTCACAGAAAAGACTGAGTAAAAATCATAACATATCAGTGAGTAAAATAGTAAAACATAACCCCCGAAAGGTAAAGAAGTCGGCACTAGACCCCAAACACGGCTTACAGCCCAAAACATATCATAATGTATACATACTAATTAAGCAAAGGCTTAAAAATCGGTTTCGCAACTCAATAGTCGCCTAAGTAGAAAAGATGTTTCCAAAGTTTCCACCTTTTCATTTCAAAACCCATGAAAGGGTGCATAGTCCGGGGTTTCACACCCTCAGGACAGGATTTAAAGACATTACTTACCTCAAACTAGCCCGAAAACTATTCCGCAATGCGCTTGCCTCTCCAACCAACCTCTGAAGGCTCCAAATCTACCAAGTTCAGATTTTTATCATCAATACATGCTTAAGGAATAAATTCCAATTGAAAAGTATCGAATTTAGCTCAAAATCCGAATTCGGTCAAAATCCGACCCTCGGGACCGCGTCCCAAAACTCAGAAATTTTTACAGAAAAGTGTTCTTCATCTTCCCACGAGTCCGTACATATAAAGAACACCAAAATCGGAGTCCGTTTGACCCCTCAAATCGACCCTTGAAGGTCTCATAATCTCATGCCCCAAAATCCTATTTTTCTACTGTTTTTCATGAATTAAAGGCTGGGATTATGGTCTATAATCACCCATAAACGAGTTTTAATAATCAAATTTCTTACCTCTGTGATTCCCACTGATTTTCTCCTTCAAAAATCACCCAAAAAGCTTTCCTCCGCTCAACAATGGTGTAAAATAAGGTCTAGGTCACGGAAGGGTTTTTAATTAACTGCCCAGGTATTTATTCTCTGCGATCGCAGCCTTTCCCCTGCGATTGCACAATGTTCCTCAGTTGACCTCCGCGATCGCAGCACAAGGCACGCGACCGCACAGTGTTTCCTCACACGCGCGCCAATTTCCCCTATGCGATCGCGCAAACACACCTGCGACCGCATTGCCTATCCTCTCTATGCTCTGCGATCGCACCTACACACCTGCGATCGCACAAAACAAACTTCGCCTGCCCCAATTTACTCTTCGCGATCGCATTACTTCCCCCATGATCGCAGTGAAGGAAATTGCTGTGCACAAAAATCAGAAAACCAGTTATGTATTCAAGTCCAAATGAGTTCGTTAATCACCCGAAATCAATCCCGAGCCCCTCGGGACCCCAACCAAACTTACCAACATATCCCATAACATCATTCAAACTTATTTTCACTCTAAAAACATCAAAACTAACATCAAAACACCAAAATTACATCGGATTCAAGCCTAAGAACTTTGAAATTTCTAAAATTCACCAATGATGCCGAAACTATCCTAATCAACTCCGATTGACCTGAAATTTTGCAGACAAGTCCAAAATGACATTACGAACCTGTTCCAATTTGAGGAATTCCATTCCGACCCTGATAGCCTATTTTCCACTGCCGACCGGAATCGCCAAAAACTAACTTTCACCAATCCAAGCCTAATTCTACACCGGACATCACAAAATTATTCTGAACACACTCCTAAGTTCCAAATCACCTAGCGAAGCTATCCGAGCCATAAAATCTACATTCCAAGGTCGTTTGCCAATAAGTCAACTCTCAGTTGACTTTTCTCACTTCAAGACTAGTTTTAAAGACTGAATTACTAAACTCTCACTACAACCATTCTGATTTCAAGCCTACCAACTCTAACACATCAATTACAGTATAACCAATCTAGAACAAGTAATTAACAACAATAATAATGCAAATTCTACGGAACGACCGACCGGGTCGTTACACTACTTGAGTCTAAAAACAAGAATCGTTGTCTTTTGGGCGAGTCTATAATGTTTAAATAGGTTTAGGCAATTTATTCCCGTGTTTTGCACTTTGGTCCTTCAGATTTTTTGGCCTTTCAGCGTTCGACCGCGACCGCGGTGAAATACACACTTTTTGAATCTCGCTGACTTTCACGACCCGAATTCCCACCTTCAGGTCGTGACTGCGTCTAACGTTGAACCCGCTAGACAAGCCAACGTGAGCAGTTAAACTAACATGATAACACCCAATTAACAGAATTAACCAAAACAAAAGTTTATGATTTAGCAGCGGAAATAAATAAAAACAGAACTAAATGGTTTGAACAATACAGTGCGTTATAACAATCCCCGAATCTGGAGTCACTAACTAACGAACATACTAAAAGATTACTACAACCAAGGGCTGAACAATAACTGTATACAACTGTCTTTGAAAATAAATGAGAAAGAGAGGAAGGAAGAAAAAGGAATAGAGGAGACGTCAAGGCCCACGAACGTCTGCGGGTCTACCTTGCAATCTCTGAGGTGGACTGAAGGATACTCCCTCTAACGATGTCCACTGGGTCCGGCTGCTGGATCTGCACTACATAAAGAAGTGCAGGTGTAGCATCAGTACAACCGACCCCATGTAATGAGTAAGTGCCGAGCCTAACCTCGGCCGAAGTAGTGACGAGGCTAGACTTAGCAACGATGTACACCTGTCCTATTCTACAACATATAACCCAGATAGCAACGCAAGAATTAAACAGACAAATTAGGGGAAACGGGAGCAGTTAAGGGGGGGTCACCAGTGAGATATGACTGTATATTGATCATAAGAAAACAGATAAGAAGCAGTTTAACAGAAAGTACCAAGTAAAGACAAGTTCAAATACCAGGAATGTAATTAATGGCACGGCATCACCCTTCGTGCTTTTACCCTCTTCCTCACTATGAAAAACATGGTATAATCAATGAAAAACAATCGTCACCGCATGTCCCCTCGTGCGATAAACAATAAACGATCAACACGGCATGTCCCCTCGTGTGATAAATAACAAAGAATCATCACGGCATGTACCCTCGTGCGATAAACAATAAACGATCAACACGGCATGTCCCCTCGCGTGATAAATAACAAACAATCATCACGGCATGTCCCCTCGTGCGATAAACAATAAATGATCAACACGGCATTAACCTTCGTGTTTATAATAAATATGAATCGTGGCACGGCATCACCCTTCGTGCTTTACACTCTTCCTCAC